>JAODAI010068891.1:0-17940 GCA_027575025.1 Scotoplanes globosa | reverse complement strand
ATCATGATATATATAGGCCTATATATATAAAATAAATTACAGCGAATATCTTAAATGATGACATCTTTCAATATTTCGGAGTTTTCACATATATATATCATATTAATATATATATTCAGTATTTGAAAAGTGGTATACAGTCGTAATTCTACAAATTAAGCTCACGCCCTCAGATTTGGATTTTAAACTGTACAATTAACTATATATATAATTAAATATTAATATATAAAATATCATAAAATATGACATCACATGTCATTAATTCCCCCGTCTTCAATGATATCACCAATTGCGTCCTCTCATTTGATGTCATCAAACATATGATGCCACATATGAAATCGGGCCATCTTTAGTGATATGATTAATTAAATTAATGATAACATGAAATAAGTTCCGATTTGATGATACCTTACTAATATCATACAATTTATGATATAATTAAATAAATTACTGATATATTATTAATTTATGTATTGATATCATTAAAATATATGATGATATCATAAATTGAGCTCAATTATGATATCATTAGGTGACAAGCTGTTAATTGATTTAATTAATAAAATCAGCAAAATCATTATCAATTAAATTAATTATATCATTTTTTTTAATGATATCGTGAAATAGTGAATAAAAAGTAGCCTGCCCCAGGCCTTGCTCACAATTGTTGTTGCCTCATGACAATGTAAAACAACAGTTCCCTGGAACTGACTACCTGTCTGACCGATAGCTCAGTGGATAAAGTGTACGTTGTATGGACCGTGTGACACATAATGGAAACTGATTTATGTATTCCACTGATCTGTCTGAGACACCATTTAAGCGGAGCGCCCCTTAGTTAGCGCGAAGCATACAAAACAACTTTGGTCATCAAAATGCCCTCACATGCAATCTGGTGCAACATTCAGTTTTATTCAATTTCACGCCAAGTTTGTGTTCACAAATTTCTTCTATGCATAAAATGTTGGTGGTCCCTCTGAATCTGCGCCGGATAATGTTGATTAGACATAGCTAGACAAATAGTCGGGAGACCTCAACGAGGTCTCCATTACACATCACAACTGAAGCTGCCACTATAGTAGGCTAGGCCTATGTAATATTCAAGTTGACGACTCACTTTTCAGCATTAGTAACTTGGGAGATTTTAGTTAGCATCATGTACCGGAGCCGAGGCCTAAGCAATGATCTCAACCACATCATGTTGGATCAGCTAAAAATTAATGGTGCATGGTACTCCGGCTAGCCATCATTATTCTTATTATGGGAGATTTTAAATTTCCTGAAATGAATTGGGATAACAACATTGTGAGTACCAACGATTTGCATCATACAAGACCATTTTTTGATGTTTTTCAAGAGTTGTATCTATATCAACATGTAACAGACAACACCCGATCACAGAGGGTTTCGCAGTTCGCACTATCGCTGTTGGACTCAGTTTTCACTAACGAGGAGACAATGATTGATAACATTGAGCATTTGTCCCCCTTGGGGAAGAGTGATCACGATTGCCTAAAACCACGTGTTCAGTGTTTGACCTCAAATGACCTTTGACCTCCACCCAAATTTATACAAATATTATATCATGCATTGGGATCAACCTTCATACCAAGTTTGAATAAACTGCAGTTGTATTGTTGGTGAATAACCCGGCCGTCGAGACTCTAAATTTTGTCAAATAACAGGCGAGGCAGAGAAAACGTATTTACAGGCCATATGTAGGGCCTATGTACCTTAGTTGTAAGGACCATACGTCACAATAATCTTGATAAAGACGTTTGTAAAAAAATGGGGCATCCTAAATTTGAAAAATTCAAACAACAATATATTGAGAACGGAATGTCCGATTTGACTCTAGTTTGAACCATTTGTTAGATAATTTTCTGCTCTATATTATCAACTAGCATTGAAATAAACTTTACAATCCCTTTAACTTAACTTATGGTTACATAACTTGCCAGGCCTCCTTCCGAAATGTTTGTCCCATGTTTGCACATGTTCCCAAATACCCCTATGTGACAGAGAACAGTCGGATTAGATCAGGGAGTAGCATATCCCTGATTAGATATAGTGTCTTGCTAAAATACACATGCCGAGATAACCAACATCGGAGCTGGGAATCGACCCGTTACCTCAACCGGATCCCGAACCTCAAGCCCTCCTTTACTGCCACTGCTGTGTAATATACTAATATCTAAGTTTTACGGCGTGTCATGCCAGACGGTATATATTATGTCAACTTATTATAAAAGTGGTAAACATTATCCATGCGATCATGAAAATGGAGAAATCTACGAAAGCCTCAGCTCGAGCCTGAGCCCTGAGTGAAAAATCGAGCCTTAATTATAGAATCGGAATGAGACGAACGACAGTAGTAATGACCTGGGCAGTATTGCAACTAATATATGGCCGTTTACGCATCATTTTTAATGTCTGAACACAAATTATTAACTCCAAACTGCACTGTTCGTATCGTAGATTTAGGCTAACTTAGGCATATCCTAACGTTAGGCAGTAACACCATTCAATATTAATATTAAACTGTGTTAATAAACTTACATTTCAAGTTACATACTAGTAGTAGTATTACTAGCCTAGTTACTGGTGAAGTACTGGTACTCAATACTACTGTACTGTAGCCTAGTCTACCATAGTAGTTAGTACCAGGCACCCCAGGCCTAGCCTAATGTTAAACCTATTGACATAAGACTGTTACTGTTCATGAGACTGTTTGTGTGTGGTCCAGGGAGTCTTTCATAGTACCCACAACGTTAATAATAATACGTCCACAAGTGTCACAATGTCGGGTTAACAACCAAATGCTAAAGTAATTCGGGGCCTTGCCTACAATACTATTCAAATTATGGCCTAGCCTACAGATACTGCGCTATGTAGCCCAGGCTCGGCTAGAGTAGACAGCTAAAATCGTTAATTGTTTAAAGTATAGGTCCTAGCTCGGAGTCATAGCCAGATAGCATGCCATATATTAATTGGCAAATTGACTGCCTATTGAGTAGGCATATTGTGTTCCCACCATCAACCACAAGGTTCAATTTAAGACTTTATAAAGTCTTTCAGGTTAGTCTTGTCTTAAATTTAAGATTGGAAGAATAGCTGAGCAGTACAGTGCTAGACGGAGTCACGAAAGCCGGTAATATCTTGTAGTTGTACTCACTCGTATATAATACTACTGCCAGTGCCATGGAGATCCAGCCATTCCTGCATTTTGTAATAAAATGTTGAAAGTGTGAGTGATTATCGTATCACGTATTGGGATAGGCCTAGCCTAAATATAAATTATATGGCATTCTGATAATGTGTGAAATTGATTTAATAGAGGTGTGTATCAATATTGTCAGTGTAGTTTCAACAGTGAAACCGTCTTCTGATGATGTCCGATAACAATGGTTTGATTGACACACTAATTTAAAATGGAATCAAGCCCGGAAAAAATAAGAAGAACTTCATTGCCACACAACAAAGGAACTCCTGTAAAGGCAGCAAGGAAACAAAAGGATGTATTAAAAGCTACTGCCGAAAGCCCTACCAATATCAGTCAGCCTAAGAGGGCCAAAGAACATGGACCAAGAAGAAAGGATATGAAGACATTTGTGATTCCACGCAAAGCAAAAGAAAAAGGTTTGATCAATTTGTATCAGTTATTTTGTTTATACAGCTTGAGAACTGTGAGATGGTTTAAATTTAGCACAAATACTACGATATTCCAGTGGCTCTAACTGGTATATCAAAGGCTTTGGGCGGCTCATATAACCACTGCGTTGACAAGGGCCAGGAAACCCATTCATTCATTCATTGTAAATAATATTAGTTAATTTTACACATGTTGGATTTTTTGTTTAATTTGAGCACAGAGCTAACTGAGATACTGTACCCAGACTAATCTCTCTCTCTACCTCATGTATCCCTAAGAAAAGGGTGAGGAAGAATGCACCAACTAAAGTATCATTGGTCAAAGCTCTCCAACTAATGTTCAAGTGATTATCATACTAATGTTCAAGTTTATTTACGATATGCATAATTAGCATTAACAAACTACATACATATGTTAAGTAAAGTAAGAATGGATCAGCAAGGACATAGTCCTCATAATATGATCCATAATATGAGGGACACTAGAAAAACAACAAGTGCTTTATCATCCATCATTGCAGTAAGTAATAGGATCAGGAAGAACATAAATCTCAGCTATACATGTGTTTCTGTTAAGGTGCAGGATTCTCGCTAAAATGGGGGAAAATCCTCCAGAAAGAAATCTTTGGGAAATTCTCTCTAAAAATTGATTTACCCAAAAAATCTTTTGACAAGCATCAACCCCAAAAGTATTGCACAGCATCATTCATGACATATTTTATACAATAGAACCCATTGAAGTAATAATTTAGCTGTATTCCTAAAAAAAATCAATCAAAAAATTCACCCCCGGATTTCAAAAATCTCCCCCCAAAAATTTGGAGAGGGGAGATAAAATACCCCCAGTTTTTACCCTTAGTGGAAACACTGATCCGCAAGGTGGGAGACTGAATTGTGGTTCCCGTGCCTTCCTGGATTCAAGACTCAAGTCGGGTCATACCGAAGATTTTAAAAATGGTACATGTTGCCTTCTCGCATGACGTTACACGTACGGGATTGGAGCATGGTTATCAATCCAGTGATACTTCAGTAGGAAAAAATTCTGAGGACGGCGTTATTTATCCGGAAGATTAAAAATGAAATGGTAAATACACAATCAACAAAACACCCATACCGAATAGATTATAACATGTGACCATGTACATCTCAAGCAGGAACAGTAGCAGACTTTCCAACATTGGCTAAAACTTAGGTGTGTGCATTTTAAGAGCCATATTCTGTAACTATTAACCAATATATAATAGGGGGTGATTCATCACCGCTCAGTATTCCATCCAATTTTTTTTGTGGGTGGATATATCATACAAACTGACAAAAATCCTTCTTTTTTTCCAAAAAAATGCTTGGTTCTCGCCACATCGATTTTTCAAAAAGTGATTTTGCACATGAGACAAAAGCCTTCCTAGTTATTTTAGCATGAATAGTAGAGATATAGAGGAACACAATAAAATAAGTTTTACTGAATTCCATAGAGGGCGCACTGAGATATGGCCAAACAAAATTGTCAAAAATCATGTTTTTATGGAAAAAAGCGCCCTCTATACACAAGTGCCCTCACTATGCCTCCGCCGTTTATGTTTTTTGGGAAAGAAAAGGTCCCCATGTGTCCAAATAAACTTGATATATGGCCAAACAAAAATCATGTTTTTATGGAAAAAGCGCCCACTATACACAAGCGACCTCACTGTGCCTCCGCCATTTATGTTTTTTGGGAAAGAAAAGGTCCCCATGTGTCCAAATAAACTTGGAACAAGTAAGGCTTTACGAGGGAGCAGGAACTGGGAGGGCCCCAAACATGGTCCAAAATGAAACAAGTTGCGTTTTGAAGCGCCATCTATATGTGGCACCCTCAATTAGCCTCGAAAATTATAACGTTTTTCAGAACAACTCCACCCATATATTCATATACCATAAGATTAAGGAGGCTTTTTGAGGGCGCACCAAGATATTCAGAGGACGAAGTCCAGATTTAGATTTTAGCACTTATTAGGCCCTTCAGACCCATATCTTAAAAGGGCTGTATTTTTCAACTGGAGCATTTTTGGGGAAAAAAGAAGGATTTTTGTGAGTTTGTATGATACAGCTACCCACCCCAAAAATGGGATGGAATACTGATTGGTGATGAATCACCCACTGGTTGAATCAATCACCCACTGGTTGAATCTCACAGAATCTGGCTCTTAACATGAGTGACAGTTTAACCCTTATCATGCTAATATTGTCAAATTTCAAGATAGAGGACGCCCTGCAACCCGTTTGAACAGTTGTATAGGTAGGTAGGTTCTGCAGTCTAGGCCAGTACGTAGAATATATAAATTTTCCCCAAATCGACAACAATTTAGGGTTTGTACACGCTCTTGAAGCAAATTTATACTGTATAAGTTCAACCATAGTTCGCTTATATCACATACAAACATACTTTTGTAATAATTATATTATTGTACAGTTAGTGGATATACTGTATGCATATGTGACCCACCACGTCTAATGAGGCTGTCACCACCAAAAATAAAAATACGTCTTCAGGCATGTCATGATAAGGTCGCCTTTAGCTTTCGTTTGCTATATAATTTTCCTTAATCGGACAAAAAATTATATTAACACGATGGATATTTAACTCATGCTTTTAGGGGGCATTTTGGAGAAGAAAAAGTTAATGACGTCATAATTTGAGAAATGTGTATACAAAATTTGTATACAAAATTAATTAACAAATATGCCCTAAGATATGACTTTCTGTGTTAAAATTTCAACCAAACATGTTTTTATTGAAATGTATTAACAATAATAGGTATGTGAAAAACTTGAAAATTAATATTTTGCGGATTATTCCACTTATTTGTCAGTGTGAATGACTTTCATATTTGCCGACAAACACCTACATTTGGGGTGATGGGTCACATATACAATACTCATCGTTACATGGTATTTTGAAGCACATAAGTATTTGGGGTTTGTAAAAAAAGATAAGATTCACTCTTTGGAATAATGAATTTAAAAGATCTTGACTCCATAAAAATACATAATTTACATGGTTATATTATCCCAGCTGACTTGGTTCGACTCATTTAACCCTTTTCCTGTTCGATACGTATACATACAACAATTATGACGCTATTAACTATACTGCCCCACCATGACAAAGGAAAGTAACTAACATTTTTGAAAAACGATTTTTATTGGTGCATGTGTTTAAATATATATATCATATTACACATGTTAAACTAAAAATAAAATTTAAACCTACTCTAATTATGTAGTAATTTGCATAACAAATAGGAAGTAGTCCACTTTTTTTCTTCAATAAAACCACCACAGAAGGGAGTAATTACAGTAACACAACATATATTAATGCAATCTACCATAGCACAGCATGTGAGCATGCATGACTGCACACACACGCCGTTGTGCACAAAACGTTATTTCCTCTATAACTCAAAACATTACAAATGTTAGTTACTTCCTTTTGTCATGGCGGCGCAGTATAGTACGTATATATAGGTACATTTAGACATTTATGTGTTCAAATTATTGAATCTATTCCACATTATACTTATCCTATATTATAATAAATAGTATGACCTCATACAACTGACCTATATCTAGCAATCTTTGATTATGTGAGTGTTTTATTAAAATTGGATTAAATTATTGATTACATACTGGTTATTCGTGATTTTAAAACTAGGTATAACAAAATACTGAGTTTACAAACCTGTAGACAATACCCACCAAAAAAGTCATTTATTATGATTTTCAGTATTCTAAAAATCCTGGTGTTTCTTCAGTAATGATTTTCAATGTAATACTAAAAGTGTCTACGTTTTTGGCCTCTGTGACCGGTTAGCTCAGTTGATAGAGCGTTGGACTTATGATCGCAAGGTCAGGAGTTCTAATCCGGAGTGATGATGATTATATTCCAGTGGCTCTAACTTGTATACCAAAGGCTTTGCATGGCTCATATAACCACTGTATTGATAAGTCTATTCATTCTAGTAGTAGTTTATTATCGAAGAGTTTCTTCTAAAACAAAGTATCTGCTCAACCAAACACTGACAATTTGGCAGGTTAAGCCTACAATGCAGAAACCCATGTAGATAGAGTAGAGGGTTGTTATCCTGCTCATAGTACATAATAGGTTTCGGATCATATTATGAGGACTATGTCCTTGCTGATCCATTGTTACTTAACTTATAATGGAGTGGGGAGTTGCAGGTACTGTAACTCCATGATCTAGCTTCAGATTTGCTGAGATTTGGGGTGCATGACACACTATATAGCAACTACCTGCATTATTACAGATATTTTTAAACCAAACCCTGTCTAGTAGCATATCCCTGAACCAAGTACTGGAACTGCTGTGACTTGTCCTTGGTCTGTGGTTCAAGCCTGGCTGCCATTAATAATTATCACTTCTTTGGCCAATATCAATCTTGGCTTCATTGTGCATGTAGCCAAATAGTCACATAAACTTGTCATCCACCTTATTGATGAGGTCACAATGAAAACTAATCACATCTTATTGATGAGGTCACAATGAAAAGTATATTGGCATTCATAATCTGGGAAGATCACTCAGCTTAACTTTACCCTAAATTGTGGCATTGACAATAAACACCTTGCAAATGCCAGCTACATCAACAAAAGAGTTCCACCATTGGGTCCATTCATCAGCTTACCATGGACAAGTTAACCAGTGACACACACCAGGAAGTTAGCTGGTCCTGCTCTACAAGTTACCATAGATAAATGAACTAGTTTATTATAGTGTATTCAAAGCAGGTGCAAAGACATTCCATGAATTAGTCAATATCCCTGATAATAGAGACAATGGAGGGATCTGAAACCTGATAGTGTTTAATAGCATGCCCCCAGGGAGTTACAGTGCTGTAGATAGCAGCTCTCTGATTGTCCCTGACTGAACACCACTGTACATAGAGGTATAGATTACTCTGCAGACTTTGCCACAGAGTTGCTACTCCTTTTGTACAGTAACTTGTAATTCTCCAGATATACAGACTTTTGTAATAATTATATTATTGTACAGTTAGTGTATATACTGTATCAGACTTAACAATGCCTACGCATTGGACGTGTGTCATGCACATTTGAGGACCCTCACACGCCAAGTACCCTGTATCACACACATTTTTTGATTTTTTCTCATTTTTTTTTCAATTTTTTCAATTTTACTTTTTACTAGAAAGCCTACCAATCATGTGCACCAGTAAAGCTTAAAGCAGTACGCAAATAGTCGTGTTGAAACACATGTCTTGGATGTACCTGTAGGAATGCAATTGTAGGACTTTCAAACATTTAGTTTAAAATAAAATGTAATAGTACTGATTGCAAAAAAATGGGGAGTAACACACCGACACTTCTGATGAAATGCACTATATAGCACACCATTAAAGCCAGAGAGTGCAATTAGTGGATACATACTCAGAAAATTGATAATAATTAAGAGTCATAACTCTAAGACTGTAGATTGTACAAATTTACATGGCTCCCAGTGGCTTTGCTCGATCTTGGGCCCTAACACGCCTGAACACGGGACCTACTGTACTGCAAGAGGTATTGTATATATCCCTGGCATATTGGCTATAGAATGAGTACTAGCCTTGATACGCATTATGTGTTTTTCTGGTGTCCATCATATGTTCTTAATTATCTATCACAAGTTGTAAAATGTTTTTTTGATGTATCATATATGTGAATAAATTTGAGTAGAACAAAGTTCCACAAAGTGTTGCGGTTCCCACCTTTGTAATAAATTAACCCACTACATAATGAGACATTTTTGTGGGGTAATTGGTCTGTCCAAGAAAATGTCACAAGTTAGCAACATAGCGGGCCGGACTATACGGCCAGAAGCACTCATCTAGAGTTTAAAAAAGATGGAAAGAAAAAAGGGATGGATCGAACAAGTGCAAAAGGGCTAAGACTAGTCTCAATTTGTGTACACAAATTTGACTTAAAATTCCATAAAATGTTGCACCAGATTGCATGTCAAGACACTTGACTTTTCTGTACGCTCCGCAGCTGCCAAAGGTGGCGCTCCTCTTAGATAGTATTCAGGTAATAGACAAATTATCAGTGGAAATCAGCGAACTGTACTGCACCGTTGTCAACAAATGTCGTTGTATCAGTAGCGACGGTAGCTACCATGCATATACCCAGGATGACGGTCCACCCCCCTGGCTCGATCAAATTGAAAATATGCCCTTTTGCAGACCTTCACATATGAGAATCTCACGAGAGCTGTAGATCGAGCTCCTGGGAGATTAAGGAGAGCTAAAAACCTAAATATTTCACACATTTTTTCTGGTCTATGTTTCTAGCACATTAGTGCAAAATGTAACAGACTAATATCACTAATATCACATTGCGATTTGCGACCAATATTAGCATAGTAACATGAGTTTTACATCCAGAAAAAAAACCAACATTGTTTTAGGAGAGCAATCAATTGAGCACTTTTCATGAGCGCCTTGGAGTGCGATCGTGTCGGCGCTCCTTATAAGTGAAGGTCTGATTTTGGACCTTATATAATGTGAAAGTAGAGTCATGTCTGTAAAGTGCATTTCCTGCGAACTGGGAGGTATTTATTTGGCTAACTTATTAGGATTGTGCTCTGTTTATACCATAGACCAACAGGCAGAATAAATAAATGCGCCCCTGTGAACCTACTCTCTAATATAGTTCAAATATTATTTTTCTAGAATCTATAGATGCAAGTAATTAATTGTCACATTTTCCCCAGAAAACGCATGTATACAGAACGTCTAGAAAATGCCTTTTCCTGCCATCTAGGAGGTATTTAAAATCCAAAATGTTCTTGTACGCTCTGCGCCAACCGCTGGGGGCGCTTCACTTAGATAGTGATACAAACGGAATCTTTTGAATGGCGCCCTTCTACACCTTGCTGTCCCCTGGCAAATAAGCTAGCTACGTGCCACTACGTATATACATGCATTATATATTGTGAACAGTGCCCCTGGACGAACCCCCATGTAATGTAGCCTACAATAGTTTGAAACTTATCTCCTGAAATATGGTAACTATATGTACAGGATTCATGCAAATAATGACTAAGCCTAGACTACACAACTGTTAAAACGGATTGAGGGTCTGACAATATTAGCACGATAAGGGTTAAACTGTTGCTCGTGTTAAAATGCACACACCTAAGTTTTAGACAATGTTGGAAAGTCTGCCGCATTCATATTTTGCTGAAACACTTCAGCAGTATCTTAATTATAGATATGATAATCCATGCCATGATAATCCGACGCGTAACTGCTAATCAAAATCGATTAGCAGTTACTACATTTTAATTAGCAACGTTGTGTAGGAAGTGATAAATGTTGCATTTCAGTCATGATTGTAGGTATTATAACAGGGCTCGAAATAACCAGAGGCACCGTAGGCCATGGCCTCCGTGCCCTTAACCTTGGCCTTGATGCCCTCCAAAAGAATTGTACACCGAAGGCCAAATTTTGCATTGACTTTCTGTGCTATGAGATGCCATCTTCGTGGTTAAAACTGTCTGCCCTAGTAATCTTATCATTTTGGCCTTGCCCCTTTCGATTCTTATTTTGAGCCCTGTTATAATCTCAATAACTCACTAATTTGACTGAATCCCATTATAAATCATGCAGATGTCAATATTTGCGCGCAGTAAAAAATATATATTAGCTTTTTTTGCTAATCAAAATCAAATTTGATTCGCAATGGCGCCCTCTTGTGTCGCAATAATGCCCTCTTGGCTCGCAAATTGCGATGCGAATCCCAGTAATATATTCCTTGCTGATACTTTACTGTATTTCATTCTGCAGAGTTGCTACAGGAGATTGCGTTGGATTCAAACACCTTTCAGAAGTACGTGCTCCCTGCAGTTGTTCAGCAGTATCGGGACCCCACATCTAGAGCCTGCTACAGTTATGACAGGGCATATCTCGTACACAACGTAAAGCTGGAAACGGAGGTATGTCGTATCTCTACTGTAGCAGTAATCTATTACACATTATACTTACCCTTTAACCTATATTTTAACAAATAGTATGACCTCATACAACTGACCTAGATATCTAGTAAACTTTTGGCATCAGGCCCCCATGACGTCATCTCTCCATGTCACGTGACCACTAACTGGCACCAATACCACCACACACATTATACTTACCCTTTAACCTATATTTTAACAAATAGTATGACCTCATACAACTGACATATATCTAGTACACTTTTGGCATCAGGTCCCCATGACGTCATCTCTCCATGTCACATGACGAATAACTGGCACCAATACCACCACACACATTATACTTGCCCTTTAACCTATATTTTAACAAATAGTATGACCTGACCTATATCTAGTAAACTTTTGGCATCAGGCCCCCATGACGGGGGCTGTAATTTCCTTCGACCACTCCCTCAGACTGCAGATTTTTGCTCCAGCTTATGCCCGGCACTAATATTGCTCTAGCTACAATACTGGCTGACACTCCCCTATAATTGGTAATCAAGTAACCAAGTTGTTTGGTCCAGGAAGCCTGATCAAACAACGAGCCAAAATTGATTGTACTATAGGTAAATTATGTTCCTCTTAACCAAAATAAGAGTGTGAAGTCTCTTCCATCGCTATTCCACCGCTACTTGCAATCTTTGCATATATGATATATTACAGTTGGCCTACTCATTTAACTGTTGTATTTAGGGAGCAGCCACAATCATGATTTTGCAAATCAGGATTGTAGTTTTCATAGCCTTTCAATAGGAATAGAAGCTCTCGTTAAATCTTATTGGTTCAACCCACCCACCAACTTACTTTTTGGATGGCCAATATAATTAATTTAGAAGAGTACCAATTTACTCCATAGTATAGTGGCCAGTCATTGTCACATATCAAATGAATTGATAGGTGACCTAAGAAGGTAAAGCTAATATTTTTCATCAATTTTGTATCACAAAATGGCCAATTTGAAAAGTACACAACATGTGTTTAGCTGACCCTACAATACTATTTCCTCACAGCCAATGGAAAAGTATAATGTGTACAAGTTTGGTCTGTTAAAATTAATTTCTATGGCCGATTTTGATAAAAATTAAAAACGTTGATGAAATTCAGACATTAAATTGAGTAACTTCAGCGACTCACATGAAAATATGAAGATTCATGAGATATTTCAAGAGATTTTTCTAATGGGAACATCAGATAATTGCGATAGTAACAATTCTTTATCAAATTTGGCACGATAGTCCAGAGTTTTATGGTCAACCATCCACCAGATGCAACACTTTAACGGTGTTTCTATTTTGCAAAATTTGAGACATTGTATCTACATCAAAAGACCCATACTTACTATTTCCACTGACACCCGGCACAATTAACCCCTAGACTCCTAATAGCCTGGTACTAGGCTACCCTGTACCAGCTATAAGTAGTCCTCTATTAACTCTGCAAACTAAACCTACAGACACGTTTTGTGGAGCTCAGAAATTTGTTTAGAAATTGACTCATGAGTTTTATGGTCAACCGTCCACCAGATACAACATTTTAACAGCGTTTCTATTTCTCAAAAAATTGAGACATGTATTGTGCCTAACGTAGTAGTCTAAGCAGAAAAGTAGGCCTTTAACGGTTCAGGCAATGGTGGAGGAAAAAAATGTGATACATTTTGTATCATATAATTTATTGCTTCATTCATGTAGCCAAACTTACATTCATATTATCAGTAAATTAATAATTCACATCTTATTGTTAATTCAAATAAAACAAAAAGAGTTTTGATTTTACAACATAGTTATTTAAAAAATCATTGAATCATACAAATTCAATAAATTGTTAGAAATTCTCGCATATGTTTTACGTTGTTTCCATGGATTGTTCTCCCCCTTTAATACCGTAGTTTCAAGACAGAAGGAAAGCTTTGAAGGAAGAGGGGAGATCGGAGAGAGAGTTGGCAGAACACTATGCATTTCTCATCGTAGAAAACATGGAGATAGTAAGATATTTAATAGTACTATTTTATGCGTAATACTAACGTGTGGTACACGGCTATCTGTGCTAATGGAATAAAGGATCTGCGTCAACGTCTTATTATTACAAAAAAATGAAATCGGGGGATTTAGCTCTAGCTGGTCAGGGTGGATACATATACAATGTAGTACCCAGCCAGTGGCTGTGAGGGTCGGAGGTCAGTTTATTCCGGTGAATATGTAAGAAGTAGATGGGGTTATGAAAATTTGATGTTAGTGAGGTCAGTAGTCTAATCTGGGGCCATTTTGGTGGTCAGAAAAAACATGTGTACAGTACTGTAAACAGTCAATAATCGGCAATGATTATTATAAAAATAACTTATTTATGTTGACCATCATGGTGTACTTTTCAGTGAAGGGACGTCATGTGCAGACACCATTTATTTTTCGTAGCAAAGGCCGGAAATATCACATTTTGGCTTTAAGTGTACGCAAACCCATCTTGGCAACGTATATCGGGTATGTTTCTGTACTCACTACACAGATGTTAATTTTAGTTAAAAATCTCCTCAAAATTAAAAATCATGAATTCTGTGACAAATTGTTGATCGCAGATTAGTGGCCGTACATAGAGCATGCTATATGCGTACGTGTACATCATATGTAACATATGTACGTGCATTACAGACGGTGACGCTGTACATGAATGCCATTAATGTGCATCTTCGCAGCATGCATTCAGCATACTTCAATGTGCTGTTCATGCATCAAGTATTTATTTGCACGCTCAGATTCACATTTTGAGTCTCCATGTTCCACCCATATTTCTATATGCGACTCTAACCGTCAGTCACTAAATATGACATTAATGGCACCAATTTGTAACACTTGCACAAGTTTATCAATTACTATCCCTTGAACTTATGCAATGACTTTAAAATTGGAATATCCAGCTAATATTGTGGCAAACTATGAAGAAAATAACGGTATCGCGGGTCAACATTTTGCAGTACCTCCTGGGCTAAAATACAACAAAGTACTGGCATAGCTGGGCACTATTCCACTACAAATCCTTACTGAGTCCAAGATACCAGGACCAGTACTGCAAGATGAAATCCCTCTAAGATTCCCGTCTAAATGGCTGCTTGTCCACGAATACTGATCCTGGATCAATAATTACTGTACACACCCATTTGGTCTTGTGACCGCAAGGTCGGGAGTTCCAACATGGAGTTATGACGACTATGTGGCTCTATCTGGTTTTGGGAGGCTCAGGTTACCTCGTTGTCGACAAGTACCAGGGAATGTAATTAATCAATCTGTTGATTTCCGTGCAAATCAAAACACAAGATACTACCCAAAAGTCCTAAATTGTGTTAATATTGTTGTTCAGTGACTATAATGCCATTACTTTAATTCATATCATGCTGAGCACAGATGCACAAAATACAGTGGGGAAACTGATCAGATCTCAAAGAAATTTGATTATTTTTTCATGTCCACAGCAGCTGCAGATGAAGTTTTGATGCAAATCAAACAGAATCAGTATGAAAAGATATTCTGATTACAATTTTGAAAATTAATTAATTTAGGGTACATGGTGGGGAGAGTCCTTAAGGTTGTGATGCACCATGGCTGCATATGCAGCTTCCGTTTTTGGTATGCATTTATTTAACAATGGTTTGATATACAGCCTCCCGCACGATAAAATTTAAAATGCTATAAAAATTCAAGTGGGTAATTGTACATCCATATTGAGAAAACCGCTTTATAGAATGATAAATTATTTTTTCTAATTTTCCATGTTCTATCTTACAGAATCAAAAATATATGCATTAATGATTATTTTTGTCATTCTGACCATTTATTCATTTATCAGTGATTTCAATGCTGATTATGTAAAATCAAATTTGGAGACATATCCCTGGTTTTGATAGAATGGGTTGCATACATATAACATTTGCTATATTTCTCTTTGGCAGGCTGAACTGGTGTATAAGAAGGGCCTTCATGTTCGCTGGACAGGAAATGCTGTGGAACGGCAACTAGGTCATGGAGGAATGGGTGAGACAGTATTTTATTTATAAATTTAGAGTTTTGTAATTTTAATCATAAATATCCCACATGACTTGGAGCACGGTCATCACTCATCTCAACTTTCCAATGTTCCAAAGCTCTAAAAACATTACTGAACTTTACTGCACCGAAACAAAAGTTTCTGGCCAATCTGAAAAAATATGTCTAAATTAATTCAATGTGCTTATAAGTAGTACATTAATTATTAACACCAAGGTTAGAGAGAACAACTTGATAAATCAATAATTTTATGAATCTTGAAGAGTGTATTATAGTTGTAGGTATGATTTAATCTGTAGAATTAAGTTTTACTTGTGATGTTAATATTGATGTATTCTCTTCACAGGCGTATACGTTAACAGGTTCTCAGACATTCTATCACCCGATCCCCTGGCAACGGATAAAGATCACATCCTACTGGTATTCAAGATTATGAAGGTTAGTTACCCAAATCATCTTTGACTGTTAAACAATATTATTAATAAACCACATTCTTATAGCATTTAAGATTTTGAATGTTTAATCAACTATTTCCTGGAAGTGTTCAGCATTATGAATATTAATAAACCACGCATTCTTATAGAATTTATTGATTTTGAAGGTTGGTAAACTATATCCTGGAAGTGTTTATGATTATGAATATTAATACGCCACACTTTCTTATGGCATTTAAGATTTTGAAGGTTAGTAAGCTATATCCTGGAAGCGTTACGGATTATGAATCTTGATAGACCAAATTAAGACCAAATTAATAGATGCTATGGGATTTAAGACAAGATATAAAGAGGACTATACTGCCCTCTATGGGGCGGAGCTCAGATATGGGTACCTAGGCCAAGACCGGCCGGGAGGCTGGGCCTAGGAGATTGTGAGGCCGATATGGGAGTCTAGGGTGTGTAATGTTGTCGATGTTATGGGGAGTAGATTAGGAGTGGCATTAAGGATGTTGTTAGGGTAAGTATAGTCTACTCGTGAATACCCAAACCAGTAAGTTTTGGGGATTGTTTGGGTAAATTTGTGGTTAAAACAATTTTTAAAAATCAGAAAAAATGTTGATCCAGTTTTTTTGACGGTACTATGAAATATCGGCTTCACACAATGTCCAATCCGATGATTGGTTGTACTGTAGTCTATTTATAGCCCTTTGGTTTGTGGACGGTAACCAATATACTCACATTAATTACATCAATTACATATTATCACCCCATATGTTCTGTTTCAGGGAAAGGTGAAGGCGGTTGTACGGACACATGGCAAGAATTCATCAGAACCAACTCCAAACTTTGATGCACATGTGGCCAAATCAATAACCGTTGACTTCACTGGAACAAATCTCTTTCAGACATTTGTATCGAACCAGGTGTGGTATAGTTAATCTATTTCAGACATTTATATCGAACCAGGTGTGATACAGTCAATCTATTTCAGACATTTATATCGAACCAGGTGTGGTATAGGAATCTGTATCAAACATTTATATTGAACCACGTGTGATATAGTCAATCTATTTCAAACATTTATATTGAACTAGGTGTGGTATTGTAATCTATATCAAACATTTATATTGAACCATGTGTAGCATAATAATCTATATCAAACATTTATATCGAACCAGGTGTGAACCAGTATAGTAATCTATATACAAATATATCAAACCAGGATGTTATATAGTCAGTTATATCGAATCAGGTGTGGTATAGTAATCTATTTCAGACATTTATATCGAACCAGGTGTGGTATGCTAATCTATATCAAACATTTATATCGAACCAGGTGTGGTATAGTAATCTATATCAAACATTTTAAGCTATGTTTGGTATAGCCCAGTGTTTATGTTGTCCCTTTGAATGGACTTCTGCCTCTTTCAGTGGTTCATATTCCAGTTGTTCATATTCCAGTGGCTTGTATTCCGGTGGCTTAAACTGAAATGCTTTGTGTGGCTCATATAACCTCCGCATTGAAAAGGGCTAAAAAAACATAATCAATCCATCAATTTATATGTCGGAGGTTTTGGGCGGTTCATATTGAAGGCTTTGGTTGGTTCATATGACCTTATACCGGCTAGCGTGGCACAATGGTTAGAGCATCCGCCTGCAAGCCGGGAAACCAGATCGTGGTTTCGTGCCCGCGAGGGTTCGAGACCCCTGAAGGTCGGGTCATACCAAAGACTTTAAAAGTGGTACATGTTGCCTTCTCGCTTGATGTTCAGCGTATGGGATTGGAGCATGGTCA
>JAODAI010068669.1:0-11953 GCA_027575025.1 Scotoplanes globosa | reverse complement strand
ATAGTAATTGATGACTGAGTGCATTCCATACATATGATTACATAATGTGATAATTAGTACATCAGTACGTCCTGTCTTCATTAACTTACTGGTCATGTTTCCTGGCTAATCTTCAATAGTGACGTTACATAGATCAACCCACATTATTCGATATATCCGTATTAAAACGAATGCACATCTCTTGATAGAGAGGTTACGGAGATACATTTTTTTCGACTTAAAGGAGTTGATTGTAGAATATATATAAAAGAACGTATTCGATATTTCTAAATTTCGCCAGTTTTATTTATTTTTGACCAATATAATTACATTATTATCTTTAATATACACCCTATCGAATATGCGACTACATTATGTTATACTAGCCAAATCCACATACTACGTCAACCATGTATGTCTCTGTATACTTGTACCCACCTATAATGTAACGTAAGCACATCCACGTGCACTCAATGAACTGATTGGTGTAATCTCCATATCATGACACATCTCATGACAGACACATCGCACGATGTCATTGCAAAATATTACTTCCTTTTTATTTCAGTGTAAATTCCATCTGTCTTTCATAGTTAAATTGTTATAGTAATTTACATTACATAATCACCCTGTCAATTATTTTTAGCTTCCGGTCAGTTGTTTTGCTTTATGATTCAGCTCACATAACAGTGGATAAAAAAAATTATGCTGATGTTCTTCGTATTTATAGAAATAAATATATATTGATTTTCAAGTGTACTTTGCAAACAAAACCTTTTAATACAGCTGATGTACAGATAATAGATTAGATGGTAAGCCAATATGCACATGGCGTGGCATCCAGTTAATGTAGGCCTACTTTAAACCATTACCTTTTAATACAACTGGTTGTTAATACGATATATACTACATGTATATTGGTTGTTATGTATTGGTGTACATGGCATGGTATTACAGTTAATGTAATTTAAATCATTACCAATAATACAACTAGTTGCGTACGATATGACCCACCACATGATTGGTTGCTAAGCGAAAGTGAACATGGCGTGGCATTCTAGCTAATGTACTACTCTAAACATTACCTTTTAATACAGCTGGCTGCATACAGATGAATTGGTTACTGAGCAATGATGCACATGGTATGTCATTCCAGTTGTTCGTCTCCCGGTAACTCGCCAAATCCACAATAGTACATCTCTCCAAATTACCACCGTCCGGCTGAGTTGTCGCGTAGTCTCTGTATACGATGCATGTGTAATCAAGTATTTAAATCACTGCTATAAGTAAAGGATATACTAATATAATCGACGTGGTCATCGGCAAAATTGCAGATGAACAGTCTGTTTGGAATGAAGAAGAGCTTGTTCATAGCACTGGTGGAAATGAATTACTTGTAGCTACCGGTATTATACTGTAGCATGCTTTACATGTACCCTGGTATTATATATGTCATAGTATACATCGTACACTAAAGTGATTTTTTCAAGAGAAAACCTTTCAATTATGTGATACTTGTGTATTATGTCCCCATATATCTGTATGTAGGTTTATATATCGCCTTCAAGTATATACATAGTGTATAATATACAAACTTAATATATAGGTCATCTATAAAATATCAATGTATGGTATTTACCCATTCCGTTGCCAAGCTGTAAATGTCAGCGGCTCTCCGTTCACCCAGCTATGAGCGTACTCTGAATCCAATTGTAAACCTGCAATCAAATTAGTTAAATATGTTAAGAAGTTAAAAACAATGAAGATAAATATAATAATTATGAACAACTTCAATCATCAGTATATATTATATTCAGTAGTCATACTCAAGAAGTAGTACACTTCTCTAATCTCAAATCAAATTAGTATCTTCTGAACATCTCTCAAAATTATTTTTAAACATTTACTTGATCGAACAATGAATATACTATATATTGACATAATGTATATTTACCACAGGAATATTCATGTTGTATTTCTCATTTTGTCCCTGATAATAGTAGTCTCGATATATGTTACCATATGCTAAAAATAACACACCTAGTTTCAATTCACTGTTAAAGTTTTTCTTAAATTGTAAAATGTTTCAACACCGAACTTTATATCGAAATTAGATTAAAATAAACTTGAATCTGACAGTTTCTTACCTATATATGTCCCGATAGTTGTATTGCCGTCTTGAATAATTAAATTATGGTGAAAATCCATCTCGAGTTGGCTGTGTATGGTTGTCAAGTAGATTCCATTGCCGTACATTAGGCACCGCTCCGAAGCATCAAACCAATGTAATTTGTTAGCGTGTTGAACAAGACGAAAGCAGTTATTGTTGAATAATTTCCAACCTGGCCTACACATCCAGCCTGATGGGAATGCATATAGATTAATATGTATAATTTTAACATGTGAAATCAATGACGTCCATGTATATAAAGATATATACAGTATATAAATAATATACAAGGCGCACAGACATACGCCTATATATCAAGTTACTAACATATTATGATACATTCTGTTTTTTAAGTTTCGAACTCTCGCTTGATGGCCAAGAAGTGCGTGGTGTGTATCTAAATGTTGTCGTGAAAAGGACATATTGAAATTAGTTATATCTAGATTATCGATGAAGATAATTACGATTGTTTTTCATTAGCATATATGTTCCATTGCCCTGATACGTATTTATATGCGTTTTATTAATTGAGGGTTTTCAATTGATTGTGTGATGAGTGTGGTGGTTTGGGTGTTCAAATGTAGTTTGCTATATGGTTCAAATCCCAAACTGGTCACAACCATCTAAAAATTAAAACATCATCAGATCAATATAATTCACCTATTGTTATAATGGTTACAAATAATAATTAAGGTGCACCTGCATTTTTTAAATTGCAAAATAAATAAAGTTACCTAAAGTGACATAGTTTTTCTTTGTTGCTTATTTTTTATAGAGAGGGTTAAGCTGCTTATGTTTATCATTAATAAACCTGTACCACAATTAAATTAAACAATATCAACATAAACGTTCTGATGTACCAAGAATGGCATTTTAGTCGATTTCGTCAGTAGGGCTGATATAATTATGTTGCCATAGCAACATACTTCATCTCAGACTATACTTATTCAAATTTGTTTAATGCGTATGATTTCATCAATATGGAATACACGATACAGAAGAAAGTGTCATTCAAATTCCGTCTGTCACGAAAACGGAGCGTTTGGATTTGGCCCAAATACGTTACACAAACCAATCAGTTTATTAATTGTGAAATTGTATAGTGCCTAATAGTAAAATAAATATTGTAGTCAGTGGTGCTATGAATTAATAAGCAAATGTTCCAAAGAATATATTCCACAGGTCTTTTAAATATGTTAATATTCAATGCAACATGTATGTTAGTGATAAGTTTGTCCAAAGTTAAGATAAAAATCGACGACCATATTGAGGAGTACTTCCATAGTTATATTGTGCCAACGTGGATAAAACAGCGTTCTAGTAATTCAGGTATTATATGAAGAGTTTCATCACAAAACGCGATAAACGCCATTTTGAAAAAAATGAGGTAGCACCACCAGTACATAGCTCTCATTTTAATACACAACATAACACAAAAAGTATACAGAAATAATTAATTAGAAAAAAAATAATAATGAGAGGTGCTATACTTGTCAATTAGAGCGTCTCTCGAAGAACAGCTTGATTTATTTCAAAGAAAACTCATCAGGAAACAAAGTACACCAGTAAAAAAAAAATGTTTTTATTTTGGAAGCAAGACTTGGTTGACTAGGCCACACACTAATATTACCAGAAACTTATTATCCGCAAGATGAACACTGATAGAGGCTGATCGGAGAAAAATATTGGAACGCATTAAATTCGTTGGTTTTGATTTTATTGCATAATGTTATAGTAAAACATGTTATTTGTAGTGCTTAGTGATACAATATATAGATAGATACACCATGTTACTAATTTGGTTGATGTAATTGAAGAATATTGACCAAATTTGACAAAAAACAGAAAATAAATCACATTTGATCAATTATAGACTGTTCTATTGTCAACATTGACTTTATAATAAGATTATCATGGATAGTTTAACATACCTGTATACAAATCTGAAGTTTCAAATCTATAATTGATATATAATTCCATTTATGCTAAAATTAATATGCGTCTGTAAATTGGAGAAAAAAATCGCGGCAATTATGATTTTTTCTAACGACTTTAAAGGGCATTTTCCCAATATCGAAAAAAGGACAAAATCGACCAGCGACCGATCATCCATTCAGGATGAAACCTTGCACACTTGTGTAAAATTTGAGGCACTATTTCACTATCGTCTACGTTTTTTTATTTTCTGATCCAAAATGGGTTCTACAAGCTGAAGAAATGTGAGTGGTTGATTTTTGTAGTTACCGCAGTAAAAAATCCCGGAACATTGCGAAATGCGTAATCATCTAATGTAAAGACCTGTCAAGTTTAATTTTAATTGCAAGTTATATCTCTGATAAATATTGTCACTCGTAAGAACCAATAATAACGCTTTAGTTGTTACCACGGCAACACGTAATGTTGTATAAATTACTGATCTAGCTCAGGTTCTTGTTTATCGCGTCACCAATCAATTTTTATATAACATTCATAATTTGGTGTAGATTAAGTCACCTAAATTTCATATTATATTATATGACAGACACTTGTATTATTCGAACACCCAGAAGTGCCCACTTAAAGGAGGACAAAAACTGACATGGTTGACCATAGTAAATACTACATAACATCCTGTAAATTAATTGGCAAGATTGGGTGGATGTCTACACCGTACCACGAATGGGATGAAATGGCGTGACCTGATTCACCGTTGGAGGAAACACGGCGCTGATGTGTTGTTGTGTCGTGATTTGTGATGATGACTTTTGAACTAGTGCTTCTATAATCAGAAGTTTGAGCCTACGTAATGTGTGAGCCAGTCGAAATCATATAATAATGAACAGTGGTGATATTGGTAAAATTATTTGAGGTGCTAGGAGATGACAAGTACTATGTAAAAGTAATAATATTATTAATATGCTATTATTCCATTTGGCAATAACAGGAGACGTGTGGAGATTGATCGGTGAACGAATACAAATTAGGTGTTGATATATTCCATCATATATCCTAATACCCTAAGACAACTTCATATCCTATGACGTATATACTTACTCTCGTCAGAATCCACGACTGACGTCATCGTGAACCTCATTTCGTCATACCTAGCGAGGAAACTGCCTCCAATAGAGTCGAAGTTTGTGCTGAGTCGCATCGTTAACCGATTTTTGTGACTGGTATACGACCAAAGATTCCGGTTAACATTTTCATTGCAGACCTTCGTGGACGTGGATCCTGACGTGAATTTTAAATAGTCTTCCCGACAGTCGGTATTCTTTGAGGAAATATTGAAGACGATGAATGTTACGGATATGTAAGATCCTTCTGCCGTTACAATCGCCCACGAACAATCCAAGCCGTCTTCATAGAGCAGTGGATAATTTCTGCTTGCTAACATCGCAGATGAAGTAGTGCATACATGGGATTGACATCTTCCAGTCGTAGATGGTAGAATTCCACATCCCGGGGTAGCTGTGTGGGGTATTACATATAATGGTCAATTAAATACAAAAAGACCAGCTTTAATAACATGTCTATTTATATTTTACAACAACCAATAATGTGATGGAAACCAATTTATCATTGTTATCGCCTAAAATAAAGAAATGTCTGGAAAATACAATTGCTAAATAGCCTTTTCCTTCCTGGTGCATATGTATGCAGTTGCTAAATAACCTTTTCCTTCCTGGTGTATAAGTGTGTATGTGGATCTTACTTTGTTTTATATTCGACAATAACATTTCAAAATCAAACAATCTCGTTCAAATATAAAAAAATATTTAGTGATATATATTATCACCATGACTCTGCTCTATATCAGAATACACTTCCGCACTTGGACATTGATAATTTATAACACATCAAATCAACAAACAATCAAATACACACACATATGCGTCTGGAGAAGGTAACCTTTGTCTCGATGAAAATATAATTGTCTTCAATAAGAGCAATTAGCACCACTGTTATTAAAAAGACACAATACATGTCAATATGCTGACTGGATGTTGCAAGGGGAAGATCGATACGCAAATAAAAACATTCCTGATACCTGACGACGAAACGCCAGTTCGTGAAACAAGATATTTTAGAAATGTGCTAATGAATAAATATAATTTACTATTATACTGTCCATATATAGACCTATATACATATACATAATTATATCTATACTTATAGCGCGTGATTACATACTTACGTTGTCCTTCGTATTTAGCATGGAAGCCCGTCGATATTTGTCGAAAGCCCATATGTAGCTTTAGGTACAATCTATTGTCACTTGATATTGTTATGCCGGCTTTCGTTCCACATATTTCACTTGAAGTCGTGTACCCAGAAAAACCTATCTCACCCCGTGTTATACCTTGTTGTGAATCAATTATTTCCAATGGGTACCAGGGATCACAGGAAATATTCATCGCAATCATTGTTAATTGTACACTACTACCATTGTTCAAAATAATTGTCCATGTGCAGGTGAAATACGGAGGCAGAATTCCGGGGAAATTTGGGGTAAATATTTCAGCCGGTGAGTCGTTGTAGACACCGGAGGGGCAGCTTTCATCGGAACAGTTATCGACACGGCATTCTGTGGTACAATAAAGTGTGAAAACATAGTAGACTTACATAATTATAATCAATGGTTGTGAAAACGTTTTTAATATGTTTAATTAGACACCGTTGGCATTCATTCGGAGTACCAAATCCGTTAAACTGTATAATTATGTCACAGCTGCTACATAATCAATGGTTGTGAAAACGTAATCACATTATACCGATTCTTTATTATTTATATTGGATTCATGTGAAATATCGGATTATATTTAAAATACTTGTTATTACTTGTTGTGGACTTAGATTTAATCAGCCTCATTATATTGGTGAACTGATTCATTCGTATGAACCACTTTGCAACCTGCGATCATCCCATAAAGATAATATAGTACAACCGCATTCGAACATTATATGTTATGGAAGTAAATGTTTTACCTTTGTAGCTGCAATACATTGGAATCAATTACCAGAGAGTGTCAAATCGTGTGATACATTAACACATGTCAAAAGGTTACTGAAACTCATCTATTCTCATTATACTATAATTAATACATCTTTTAATGAACCACACCTGTATTTATATCTATGTAAAATCTTTACCATGTAAAACGATTAGGTCTGTTACCTCCTGGTCTTAAGCAGGAAAAGCGCTATATAAATAGTATTATTAGTATTATATGTCGCCGCTGCTACATCGGTTTAGTACACGATATATATAATTCATTGTCCCATTTCAATATCACAAATGTGGTATGCAACTAGTATTAGTAATAAAGTGGCAGAAACAAAATATCATACCCCTGGAGTTTAGGATTCTAGAGTAAAAGGCATGGAGGGGAACTCTTAACCCAAGTAAATTGTGCGCAATATATCATCCAAGCTCGTTTGTATAATAGTATAGATGCAGGAGGAAGTTCTATCCAGCTAAATATTTATATAATTATCATAATACAGTTTTCCTCACCACGTTTTAGGGATTCACGAGGTAGAGAGAGAGAGAGAGTTATGATTCCTTGGCCGTATATCAGAACATATTATGTAGCTATGTGTACCTGTCATCCACTGCAAACATATACAAAACTAATGCTATAATTTCATTTCATTGTTCAACAATACATGAAGATATATTTATTTTGTTTGGTACGACTACTTTCTGATGTATTACCTAAATAAACTCTCCTTGATAGCTACTACTCTTTTTGTTGTAAAAATATGCACATGATTTACTACAAATATGCCACATGATATAACATGGTACAATTCATAAATAAAAATATCAGCTAAATATTTACATTTATTGTTAAAATACGTCAGACTATAAAAGCGCTGCAATATGATTGGCTTTCATCTTGTTTAATTATTCATAAGATAGGTTGCAATTCACACATAATTATTATGTAAATAAACTGCATTGCATAATATTATGTGATTATATTTTGATTGGATAACTAAACTGATCTGGCTTATTATTAGTCTTCATACAATTATTCCTAAGATGCATGTACATCTAAATAATATGTAAATTAATTGTATTTATATACAGTATTATGCTGATTGAAGAAGTAAGCAATCTGAATTGTAATGCACTTACCAAGTCCTCGAAAGAACAACTGGAAGTTCAGAGTATGAGGCATGACAGCGGTCAATTCCCTAATCGTCAGGAACAGAGTAGCGCTACCGGTGTCCAACTGGACGTCAAAATTGCGAATAAATCCGCAATAAGTTCCTTTCTCAATGTCCGATTTGGGATAGTGCTGTACCACTTGAACACTGTCAAGACATTGCTCCTCATTATGCTTGCGCAGGTTTATCAGCAGAAAAGAAAGTCTAAAGAAATGTGGATATATTTTAGAGTATAAACGTACTATTTAATTGATTTATTTATCTCATAGCATACCATAATACCTTCAAGTTACATATTAAAGGGGTATAATGTGAAGATATAGGTAGTGCTCTTATTTGTATTATAACGTCTCATGTAATACAGAGCAACATTGGGAAGGTAGGTATAATGTGAAGGTATGAAGTGCTCGTATTTGTATTACAACATTAAAGGGGTATCATGTGAAGTTATGTAGTGCTCTTATTTGTATTACAACGTTTCATCTAATACAGGGCAACATTATTAGCAAAGTTGGCCAATCTTTTCACTTTGAAGTTGAATGTTCTGCTGATTTCATCAAATTATAATACCATTTATACCAACGATCGTTGACGTCATAATGTTCAATGTTCTAGTTAGTCAAATTACATTGATATACTAGTATACTACTTATTACGATCAATGACGTTAGAATGTTCAATGTTCTCACAAATTGCATAATACGAATTGTCAAGGATGATCGTATACTGAAGACGTCATATAAATGTTATAACATGAATGCATTCATATACTTGCTGAGTTTACTCGAATTTGATTGGTTTATTACCATCAGCTGACCAGACATTATACGAACAATATGTTAAATTGTATTACACTGTTTGTACAGCTAATATTAGTCATTGTCTCATTTTTTAGTTTTCTTTTCTGGCTTGAATTCTTTACAAATACTTACAATAATAATCACAATGTGGCCATTGTCTCTTTTAAAGTTTGTTTCAGATATGAATTATTTACAAATACATACAATTGACACATGTGACGTGGCTGGGAAGCCTATTCATCCAGTCAGAACTACTTATTTTGTTGTTGAATAAGTTGTTTCTATATTGTATTGTATGCAATTAATGCACATGTGTTATATATTATACTCTAAATAGTGCCTTGCAATTACAATACTTTAAATGCATACTACTTGGCACCCGCATAACGTACAGTTTCATATAAATCGCATGCACAATGTGATACAGAACGATGTGAATTATTGTGTGTATATTTGTGTACAATGCTGCTTACTACTTTAAAATGTACATACAAAAGGGTGTGAATGGTTTTGAGAAACTTCGGGTATATTTTAATGAGGAGTAGGCTGTGGCGCAGTGGTAGGAGCTACGTGCTTACTGCGACCCGGGCTCGATCCCCGGTCGGACGTGCAAATGGGATGGCCCTATAATACAGGAATACGTTTATACGGTGCTGCAATTATCGAGCGTTCAAGAACCACTTATACAGTACCTCAATAACCTTTACTCAAAAGTGCGTTCCCATTATATTAACATATTGAGTATGTTTGTTGACCATTTCCCCACAGAAGCTATGAATCACCCAAAGCATTTAGACTAGTACTTTATTACACCCATTACACTATATTCACATTGGAATTCATGACTTTGCTTTCGAATACATAGTTAACAAGATATTAATTTTACTTGGATCAAGATGATTGTTCATTTTTTCGTAATGCAGTAAACATGAAACACTATATATTTTAACACAACTTACCATTAACACATGCACGTTAACAATGTATGTCGCCGTTTAAAGTTCTCCGATAACCGTTTACACCAAAACGCATGTTAGACACATACCTGCTTAATCACTAAACACGCTTATCGCCTCGATTGAGACTCTTAACATGGTGTATTGTATTGTTTAAAGGCATTGTTTATATTCACAATACATTCACCTTGAATATACTTTACCGAAAAATAAACACATTTAAGTATTATTTATATTTGTTTGTTTTTAGATAATTAACACTATGCAGTGACCGTACCACCAGCCCCTAATCAACTGATTATTCTTGATATGTGAAAAATGGAATATTATAAAACTTAATTATACCTTATTTTTCGGTCACGTGCAGCTCGTAGATGAAAACAGAGAGACGTATCACCACCATACCACGGAGGCGTGCCAATCCAAGATAACAATCCTTCATTCCAATAATCAGAGGCTTCCGAACAACGTACATCGTGCAGTTGATGAGCTGAGTAATTACCATTGTGTTTGGTTTCAAGTTGTGTGGTAGTTGGTACCGCTTTGAAAGAACAATATATATTGAACAACAAGGAAAATAAAACGCTTATGGAATAAGAATAACAAAGAAATGTTATTTGTGTGCTAGCTTTGAAAGAACAATACATATTGAACAATAAGAAATATAAATGTTATTTAGGTGTTAGCCTGTATTCATCCACACCCTTATTTTGTTTAGATTGTTGGCACTGTACCATCCGACCACATACACTGACTGGTTACAGGTCGAAAATTATGGATTTATATGCACCTGTGTTATAATTAATTTATTCTGCATGGGTGGCATTAGGCTGTCCCAGATTCTCTACTTGCTTTAATTAATCAGACGTAATTGTTGGTACAAACCTCTTTGGCAATGGAATGGACGACTGAGAGTGCAGTTTTCCTCGTAGATTAAAATCCGTTGTTCTTGGTCCACCAACATCACAAAACATGTTTCATTAGTGGAATTCATAGTTGATATCCACTGACCGTCTTCAGAACTAACGAGATGAGATATCTTGTGAAAATAACACAACATTTATAAATATATATTAGTCATTGTCTCGCAATGTTTTCAAAATACTTGTTCTCACTTTTTGAGTACTCAGATTTAACCAGCCGCTTTACATTGGTGAACTGATTCATTCCTATACACCACTCGAAACTTGCTCTCTTCCAGTAAATACCAATTAGTACAACTATATAATCATCAATTATTATCATTATTATTATTATTATATGATATATTTATTATACATAAGATAATCTATGAACACTGCATAACCAGTAACCTTCTGTAAAAGTACTATATGACCTACATCAATTGGTAGATCCAAAATTCGAATCCACGAGTGCGGGTTTGAGTTTTTTTCTGAGAGCAATCACGTTTTTTTCAACGAAAGACTTTCTCATATTCAATAAATCATCTGAAATTATGTTAATATATATTAACGAGGGAGCAACTGAACGTGACAAAGTAACGTTGATGGTAAATTCACAACTCCTTTCAGGTCAGTAACGTAGAATGATACATGTCTATACAATGTATTATGTTTATACATAATATTATATATTATATAACATATATATAGCTATATTTAACGTACTTTCTTGAGACTATTTCCAAAGTCAGTCTGCATTAGCTTCACTAATCTAAATTCACGGCTTGGTTGCGGGTCGTTATTATATTAGTAGTGTACCGTCCTCAATTGTTCGACTATTTTAAGTATCTTATGAATTCTTACATCTATTTTCAGTTGGGACAGGAAGTATTGCTATACTTGATGTGCGTATGAATCACGGTAGCCACGGGACCTGAAAGCCCAGCCGATTTGTCGATTTATCGATTTATCGGTTTACGGTCCAGCCAT
>JAODAI010068558.1:0-11956 GCA_027575025.1 Scotoplanes globosa | reverse complement strand
GCTGAGGAAGGTTGGGCTAAGGAAGGAAGATGCTCCAAACCGGTTGAGATGGCGGGATGGTGTAAGGGCGATTGCTGTAAGAGTAAAGTGTTTCCGGCCACCTCCGAACTTCGGGGACAAAAACGGATCAAAGCTGGACCGATGATGATGATAATACCTGATCAAAAATGTTAGCAACTGTACCATCTGTTATGAAGGAACTGGAAACCCTGTTAGGCTTCTGTCAACCATCCTCACACTAACGTTGTCACATTAAATATTCTTTATTAAAATATAATGATCCATTCCCCATCAGACAGAACGGACCGGAATCAGACCAGTACCATATATTCCGATCACAGGAAATATTTTGAAAAATTATAAAGATTTACACGATGGTCGATAAAAAAAAAAAAATTGTGTCATTTATCGTATGAATCAGAATGTGGCACTACTCACCACATAAACTGTATCTTCATTTTAACAGAGATTTATCTTTTTCATATTTCTGTAGTTTGATTAGATCTGACTGTTTCCCTGGCGCTCAGAGATCAACTAATCCTGTTTTCTGTCATTATGGTGCAAATCCTTGGCAGGCTTTCATTTATGATCAGGAGACTGTTAATCTCTATGATTTCAGAGTAAGTACAACTTTTGTATATATATAGATATATATACACACATGTGACATATATATATATATATATATATACACATGTGACATAGTTATATATAGATATCTATAGATATAATATATACAGTATATATAGATATATACACATGTGACATAGTTATATATAAATATATATATATATATACACATGTGACAGTTATATATAGATATCTATAGATATATATAGATATCTATAGATATATATAGATATGTATACACATAGGATTGTCGTAATAGCCCAGTGGATAGGGCTGGAGGTTCGGAACCGTAAGGTCCCCAGGTCGATTCCCAGCTCTGCTGCTGGTTATCTCGACATTTGTTCTTGGGCAAGACACTCTAATCCGACTGCTCCCCGTCACCCAGGGGTATTTGGGAACATGTGCAAACATGGACAATCATTTTCGGAAGGAGGTCTGGCAAGTCACCAATGGACCTTACGGCCCATCGAGTCTGTGATGTATCACAGATCTGCTCACAGTAATCTATATAATTACCGACCATAGCGAAAGCCGAGTGTCAACCGGTTTGTTGTTTGTTTATGTGCAACTAGAAACAAAAATGTGCACAACAATGAAAGACAAAGCATGCATATACGGGTCAAAAATGGAAAATGTACAGTGCAGGATGACAAGCAATCACAAACATGCATACACATATTAGTAAGCCTATTTATTAAGAACATAATTTTGTTGGGTTGATTCTGTTTAACGGTCCATTTGTTACACTTCATTATGTAGGGTGAATCACCCTATTACCGGACTCTTTAATTTTTAAATTTTTTAATTGTGAATTTTTTACCTTCAAACACATGATCAACCACCCATTAAAACTATAAAAAATAATAGATAACCCATGTTAATGTTATATTTTGCACAAAAAAATATTTCAAAAGTTGTATAATTGTCAAAATACGTTGTATATTGTACATGCGTCCGGGAATAGGTAGGCGTACGGCTATAGGGTGTTCCACCCGGGTAGCACACTTAATAGTATTAGTATACATTTATTTTTTTATTTTAATTGTGATTTTTTAACTTAAAACACATGATCAAACCATGAAAACTATAACAAAAATAATAGATAACCCATGTTAATATTATATTTCACAAAAATATTTCAAAAGTTTTATTAATTCTCAAAATATATTGTAAATTGTACAGGTGTCCGGTAATAGGTAGGCGTCCGGTAACAGGGTGTTCTACCCTAGCGCTATTCACTAGATAGCTTTTATTATCCGCTTCAATTCTCAGAACAGGAGTGATTGATTGGGTATCCTGGCACCCTTTACAACGTTGAGGTTATATGAGCCACCGAAAGCCTTTGAAAAAAGTTAGAGCCACTGGAATATAATCATCATCCCCATGCATTTGACCTCCTTACCTTCCGGTCACAAATCCAATGCTCAATCCACTGACCTAACCGGTCAGACAAAGTGACAAAATAAAACTTGTCCCGTCCTTAAAGTCTTTGGTATATATCCCAATCCTGGACCAAAGCGGATGCCCTGTCGATTTGACCTAACCAAAGAGCCGATTTAATTTAAAGATCCCTAAAAATCCTTTACACAAACCTGGTTTAATAACAATTTACTTGTCTACGAATCTACGATCCCAAATTATGATACTTTGTGTTTCGGATAAAATGTGAAAATTTTAAATAAGATGAAAAATAACGATTTCAAGTGCCACCGAAGTGACAAATCAAAGAAAGCACAGGCATATAATGCAGGATATGAAATGGTGATTCTCAGTGAAGATTAATGAATAGTAAACAAATGCATGCGCAGATATGAAATGAGTATGTCGATGACTAATACAAACTGAACTGCACTATTGTATTGATAAAATTTTAGGAGGGAACATTCAATATTTTGGGTAGTGTATTTTCTAACGACATCCAATCTCTGATGAATTACCCTAATATCGGCGCGATTCGTGAAAACGCACGGACTAGGGCCAACCCTGAATGACAGTGGTATGGGGGAAAGTGCCACTTTCGTTCGTTCCTCCATTTTTCAAAATTTGGAATTCCTTTTATCTGTGGAACTTTTAATTTTCATTATCAAGGTAACTCGAAGGTGCACAGTATATCTATGACAGCATACCAGAGCCTCACATTTGATGGTCTTTGTTGTTCTAAAAGTTGAAGGTTGCAAGTAGCAGTATCTTTACTACCGACGTGCGTACCAACTAGTTATAAAAACTATACATGTGTGCAGTGCTGTCACTAGACTTTTGAAATCAGGGGAGGTTTTTTAGGCAAAAAGTGTGATTTTCAAGAAATATAGCTAATTGACTAGACTTGAAAGGGGTTTATCCTATAAAACAGAACATATATGATGCTGTGAAGTACTATGCAACATTATTTGTGTTGGTATGGCACCAAAGATCAAAAATAAAAGCAAAAAAGAGGGGAAATTCCCCCTATTTTTTTTCTATGCAGGATTTCCCCCTGACATGCAGTAGTTTTCGCTGCAAGGGTACATCAACGAAGCAGAAGTTTACACCATTTTCACAGGCCGTTTTCGAACTGTCATTAGTGAATATTATACGTTTCGGCATAACTGGTTAAACCCTACTTTACCCACAATGCTCCTTACCCAATGTACTCTGATTGACTAGACTGAGCCTGATGTGCATACACAGCAGAATGAGGACGCTGATGGCAAACATGGCCGCCGTCAGAAAGAGGAACAGCACGTGAAAGCGGGCGACAAAATGGCCGTTCAGATCCTAAACGAGATGGGATGAGAGAAACACAACAACGAGTCAGAGGCGGGCAACGGGAGAGTTCTCATAGAGGGCGCTCTTCGTTTTATAAAAAAAAATCGGCTCTCCTGGAGTTCAGTTCAAAAGCCATCTGTATGGCGCGCTAACGTACATTTGGTAGTGTTGGCAGAGTATGTTGCCATCCCAATAACAAAAGTGATGATTTTGGCGAATAATCTTATTCTGTTAAATTCATTTTATATTTTATCAAGTTTGATATGTTTATTATTCATTATTACTAACATCATAGGATAATAACTTGCATTGTCAGGATGACGGGAGAACCACTTATGCGGTAATGGCTAAGGCGTCAATGTTAATTTTCAAAACCGGGCAAAATTGAGAATTTCTCTGCACAAATCCACCCAGCTTAGGCATTTCTGTGGCTAATAGTTTTTAACACCCCGTTCAAACTGTATGCTACATACCGTCCCGAGTGTAACATATATATGTGGCGTTACCCAGAGCAACAATTTGCAGCTCAGCTGACTTGTTTTCAATGGCCACACCTTTCAACTTTTGACTTCTTTCGTTATCGGCTCATTTTTAGAAACATTAGAGGATAACTGCTCAACTGTTATGACTAAAGAGCACCCCGTGTAGCCAGCTATCTGCCCCACACCCTTGCACGATAAAACTTAGTGCAGAGGCCGATATGGAACCAACTTACAAAATGTCATATCATGAAGTTTACATGACGCGACTACGGTCGATATGAAACTAGAACAACCATACATATATATATGTAAAATTAAACTAATAAAATAGTCTTCAAATTTGCCAAGTACTCTTCAAAGTGCCAAGATACATACACTCTTTCATGGAGTTGATATTAATCGGGATTTTCGCCGTCATCAAGACTTATAAAAGTGGAGGCTACCGACGACACTCCCGATAGCGTCAACGATTCATCGAAACAACCCCTTTGGGGGGGTTTGAAGTGCATGGCAGACAGATGGCTTGATGGATGAAAGGTGGTTTTAAGAAAATGTGTTAAGATACGGTGTGTGGGTTACATGATAAGGAAGTAGAAGGCTTGAGGTTGATTATAACATAAAGTTTAACTCTTATCAAGCTGGGAGTTGTGGGGGGGGGGTTCCTTTTACATCAATTTGGTTGATGTCTGATCGGGCTCTTCCTTATTACCAACCGACCAATTGGTTGATTGATTGATCAAGATCCATGGCTCTTTACAATAACGACAAAGTTGTAGACTTAGTGGACCATACAAAGCCTTCAAATGTTATACCAAATAAGAGGTCACACTTACAGTCGCCCAATCAAGGGTGCTTTGAAACGAACGCCAAGCTCAGCTTTGCGCCAGTGGGGCGGGGGAATGGTCCCCCAGGTTCCCCCCTACCAATTTTGTTTACTTTTTACCACATTTTACTCACATTTAAGTTGAAGGTTCTAATTAGCTGAATCAACACTGTGTGACATATATATCTAACTATTAAAAAAACTTAATGCTGGTCATCATTTTGACACCTAAATTGATAAAAAAAACAGTTACCCATTTACAGTTCACCATGTAAGATCATGGGGTATTGCTTACATCACCCGTATTGATCTTTCAACATGTCAAAATCTTTCAACATGTCGACAGAGCCATAGGGCAATAGACAAAGGAATAAATGCTCCTAATTTCAGAAATAAAATTTTGGATGCTAATATTTTATTATTAGCTTTAAATTGATAAAAAGTAGCAATGGGGAACTCCCGGTTCAGCAATCCTTAAAGTTTCCTATTTCCCATTTAAGGACATGGGTTATTGCTTACATCTACTACATATCGATCTTTCAACAGGTCGACTGAGCCGTAGAAGAGTACAAAGGAATAGATGCCCCTAATTTTAGCAATAAATTTTGCATGCCAATATTTTAGTGAGTAGCTTTAATTGATAAAAAAACAGCAACGAGGGACCGAATACTAATACCATACTAGTATTTTGGTGGATAGCTTATTTCAAGCGATCGGAAGTCAAACGCACGAGAGCTCTATCCTGTAAAGACAACCACCAGTCTCCCTCCAGCCCACCAGCCCTCGAGGCATGTTCCCAGCATGATAAGAGTTTTAACGGAAGTGTGGGATGTTGCGTTTAGCTTAGGTTGAAGGTGCGGTGCGATGCAGGCCTCCGATTGGTCGGCCGTCTGTATACCTAGTGTCGATTGGTTGACCGTCATGAGGCGTATGTGTACGCACAGGAGCGTGACAACGCTCAGGGCGAACATGCCCGCCACCAGGCAGAGAAATATGACCTGGAAACGGCCGCCACCCTGCGTGGCAATGCCAGCCTATTTGGGAGTAAAGATAGAAACTGCTGATTGATTGATTAATTGATACATAATATATACATTGTCTGGCGGCGTTAGCGCTATAGGCTCAAATATTTTAGAGGGATTGCCCTCTTTGGCCTTTCAAAAAAAGGAGCCCGGATTTGATATTTTTAGAGGGATTATGTCCCTCTTTGAAAAAAAAACGAAAAAGAGGGATTGCCTATTTTGTCACTTTGGGATGAAAAATGCGTAGCTACGTACGTTGTTAACATGCAACCATTGAGATATCGAAACATAATTTTAAGCTAAGAATGGGCTCCATTCAGAAAGGCACAAAACTCAAAATCGCAAGTTGCGACTTTACAGAGGGTCTCTGCCCCAAAAAAATCTTTGTTAATTTTAATTCCTAAAATTGATAAATAATAGATAAATCATCGCAATATTGTAAGCCGTAGTTACAAAATTAACTGAAACAATCAAACCGAATGTGACCGTCCACAACGAAAGGGCTGTAAAGTCGCAACGTGCTAATTTACGTTTTAGCTAAAAATGCGTAGCTATGTACGTTGTTGATATATATGCAGATGTAGACATGACTCTGTAACTTGACATCAAGATATCAAAATATCATGATATTGTGCATCATTTCAAAGCTAAGAATGGGCTCCATTCAGAATGGCTCAACACTCAAAATCGCAAGTTGCGACTTTACAGCTCTTTCGTGGTGGACGGTGGCAAATGCCAATACATACCACAAATTCAATTGCAGATTCCGTTTTTGTCAAAAGAGGGATAACTTGTTAACGGCACATCAGGATCAAGGCTATATCAGTGCCACAGAAGTTAATTATATTCATGACCCATTCAGGGTTTTTACGATACAAACAAATAAAAGGAATGACCATCCGGGATAACTCGATCCCTACTCTTTACGAATATATATCAAGATTAGCATAAAGAGACAGGTAGTCCTGCCCCGGAACCGCCATCCGATGGCCGTTACCCTCATCAATTTCAGCCTATGCACAGATAGCTACTGTGAGCCACGTACTGTTGACAGTTGAATGATTGTGGAGGATCAGTGTTAGTATAAATCCATCCAACAAGGATGTGATTGACTACTACAGTAAGGTGCTACCTCTCTTACAGATTCCAAACACGCTTGTACCACAAAATCCCCCAAAAATGGGGGGGGGGGGATGCAAATATTTAATACGTTATTATGAAATTCAATAAAGGAGATAAAAAAAGATACATAGATATTGTGTTGAATTAGCATCTGATTTTGTAATAATACGATTCACCACGACTGAATTGAAAGGGTTAAAATTGTGAAAGTATAAATTCATAATTCAGTCCCGTCAACATTTTAATTATGCTCGGTAGCACATCTAAATCAATAAGCCTATTCGCTGCTCGGTAGCACATCTAAATCAATTACCGTAATATTTCACGTTTTCCGCCAAGTTTATATGTGGTGGTAGAATAGGACAAAACTACAGTTGGATGACTATTTTGGGATAATAGACTGTCTCGACTCTAGATTTGGTCAAATGACAAATTTAGAGTCTCAACAGTTATTCACCAACAACAGTCACCCAACTGTAGTTTATTCCTTGACTTTCCTACTTTAGCACTATTCCTTAAATAACTAGTCCAATGCACCATCCTAAAACGTCCTAAAAATCAGATGGACAAATAATAATTGGATATCAAACGAAGAACTCTACCGTCAAACAAATCAGACATCTTGGTCATCTACAATTGCTCATAGAAGACTACGTTTGTTTGGACATGTTTCCAGACTTCATGATGATTCCCCATCAAAACTAGCACTGAGAGAAGCACACCGCAACATTAACAATTTTGATGATGCAATGAACCTTGCGCAACATCAGAGGAGGAGGATTGTGAGAGAGCATGTCGGATAGAGGGCCTTCGTGAGCGCCTTCGGCGCAAAAACGGCGTTGGACGTGACTCAACCTACTACTATGCACCATCCACTGAGCTAACTAATCAGATGTGTGAGAGAGAGATAATTTGTCAATATCACATCAACATCGCGAGTCTATATTAGTGACAGATTGGTTAAATATATTCCAAGTCCCAGTCAGGGTTTTAACGATACAAACAAATAGAAGGAATGACCATCCGGGATGAATCCCTACTCGTTGCGAAAAGATTCCAGAGTAGAATAACGAGACAGATAGTCCTGTCCCGGGACCGCCATTTGACGTCCTCATCCGATGGACACAACCCTCACCAGGTTTTACCTACGAACCGACATGGTCACCGGGGTATTACAAACATATTCAAGTCTTGAGATATTAAGCTCACCTTCCAAAATTTGATGAAATAGGGCAGGGTTGTCGCGGCAATATAGAGACAGAACGTTAGCGCGTACAGCAGAAACAGGATGAAGAATTTGTAGTTCCTGTAGCCGACGCAGTTGTTGACCCACGGGCAGTGGTGGTCCATTTTGAGAATACACCTGCAGGTATGAAAGTGCAGAGAAATGCAATGCATGGTTGATCAACGATTGATGGATTAAATAAACAGCGTATTTTAACAAACACCTGGAGATTTGTTCCTAATTTAGTCGCACTTATTGCAAAAGTTCCAATTAAATGTCTGACAGATTGAAAGTCGAGTTTGATAGGGTTGTCAGTGCCACATAGAGGCATAAGGTTACAGGGTTCACATTTCACATTGATCTACAAGCTAATTGCTTTGTAGAATGTGGTATTTAGCTTGTAGAAAATAATGGCAGAAGCCGTTTTAGCAAGTACAATTATTAGTGTATATCATTGTATCGCTTGCAGAAGCTATTTCGTTGTTCGATTTAGCTTGTATGAAATATTGGCACTATAGCTGTTTTTAGCTGGTTACCAAAAATGTGAGATTCTACCCAATTATTAGTGTATATCATTGTATCCCTTGCAGAAGCTAGTTCGTTGTTCGATTTAGTTTGTAGAAAATATTGGCACTAGCTGTTTTTAGCTGGTTACCAAAAATGTGAGATTCGACCCTGGGGGTTAGCGCATAGATCTGAAACAGCCGACACAGTATCTCTCACTGGCAGCGGTGGCCCATTTTGACAATACACAGGCTGTAGGCATAAAGTTTGGATAAAACACACGATTGATTGGTGATCGATTGAATGAATTAACCCTCTCACTGTTCACTTCGAAGGTTACTGAACTGATTTTTAAAAATATAAACTAAGTACCCTTCCGCGCCACTCGAAACCACACAGCGCATCGTAACAAATACACCAGGAGAGCATACCAATGCTCTCCTGGAGAGTTTCAGGAGAGCATATTGCTCTCCTGGATACTATAGTCGCCATTTAGTCGGTTAATAAAGTATATAATAATGGAGAAGGAAGTGTTCTAAAGTAAGAACGTGTTAGGACTTGGTCGAATAGACACCCTCCTGTCAGAATATAAGGTAAAAACATGAAAAATAAATTTGATGAAACATGCCTTTATCTCAAAATGAAGATTGCCGACATAATACCGGTGTTGCTGTGGTGTGTCACACATACATATAAAATAGAGTGGGAGCTCTCTACTTATTTGGGGGTAATGACATATGCCTATATAGCATTCATGGCCAATATGAAGTTTTTCTGATTACCGGTATCAACAAATTGGTGTTTTGAGCAGCCTGTAGAAAAAAGTTGATGTGATAGACTAGTTTAGATAGCAGATTTGGAATATTTGGGCACAGGTTACGCTGTGTACCAATTTTCAGCTTTATTACTCTTCTTAAAGTTTCCAAAAAAAGTATCACAAAACGCAAAATATGTCATGACACGAATCACGCGCACATTTAGAACGTGTACCACCCAACTTCAACGTGCCATATTTCCGAAACTATTTAGAGTTGGAGTCTAAAATTTTGCATGTGGTCATTATAGACAAATCTAAGAGGTGACCCATACCACCCCTGGGTGATTTGACACGGAATGACCCTTTGGTCAAATAAGTAATTGAATGCCGATTTTGTGATATTTATATATTTTTAGCCCAAGGTGCCAATTTGTTAAAATGGATGTGATTTTGTGTACAAATATTGAAATACTGATTACCTTAGCTTTGTGAAAATGTCTAACTTTCTGTGCTTTTGATTGTTTAGGTATTTTGGCATAAAAACCAACAATGTGTACAAATTTAACAAGAGGTTGGCCCAAAAAAGGCTGATTGACCATTCAATAGGATACACATTCTGGCCTGAATAGAATGTCAACAAAAGAAAATTCATGCCTGAATAAAATGATATCAAAGGCTGATTCACATGAATAGAATGCCAACAAAGGTTCATTTCATTCAATAGAACGCTGACAAAGGTTAATTCACCTCAACATTGTGTACCAATTTAACAAGAGGTTGACCCAACAAAGGCTGATTGACCATTGAATAGGATACACATTCTCACCTGAATAGAATGTCAACAAAAGAATATTCATGCCTGAATAGAATGACAATAAAAGCTGATTCAGATGCATAGAATGGTAACAAAGGTTGATTCACTTCAATAGAATGCCAACAAAGTTGATTCACTCTCAATAGAATGGCAACAAAGGTTGAATCACCCTGAATAGAATGCCAACAAAGGCTTATTCTGGACTGTAGCGAATGAAAGAGGAGATGTTGTTGTGGCTATTGTGCCTGTTCAGTGCCTTTGTGAATTTGTCAGACAGGTGGTGGATTGTTGTTATAGATGTTGCATGTAGGGGTTTATTATGGTGCACACAGCCAAGCGTCGCATCGCTGTCTGTTTAATCAGCCAATCAGCAATGGCGTACCTGTAGCTATGGGCATTTTTATATTATAAATACTGTAGAATTTACTGAAATGACATCACAGGCAGAACCTCTATTGCTTTTACCCGTCTGACCTTGTGACCTATGGAGTATTTGTACTCCATGCAACATAACTACAAAATAGCTTATTTGTTAGCAATTACTCTAATTTGATAGCAGATTTGTAGGATGAAATTAATACTGTAGATGCGAATCAGACCCAAAAGTTTGTGAAAGCAACAATCCTGCCCCGTGAACTCAATAACCCATTACTGTTTGACTGAATTCCTTTATAATTATGCATATACACGAACAGTGCAAAAGGACGAGTGTTTTTCGCGAATTAGAATCACAGATGATTCGCAATAGTGCCCTCTTGAATCACAAATTGCAAAGTGAACCCGACTAATTTGTCCCTTGCGAGTTGACTTACTGATTGCAGACAGAACAGTGGTGGCATCTGTCCGGCTTTATGATCTGGCAGACTTGACAATGGCGAATACCTGAGAAAGGTAGGATCAATAAAAAATAATTAATCATTTATTTAATTAAATAAATATTTCATATTAGGGTGACTTTGTTAGCCATTGGCTAATCTTCCCAAAAGGCCCTGCGTCACAACGAACGGAAAAGGGGATAGAGTGGAAAAACGGAGTGCCCCGGAGTAAAACATATGGTTGTAGGCATGGCCATCCCATTTCCACGTCCGACCGGGGGTCGAACGCCGGACGCAATGGTGCAATTACCATGTGCTTTGCCACAGCTCACTCCTCAAAATTGTGATGACAACGCATCGTGAATTGTTTGCTCCGTTTGTCACTTTGTACAACTCGAGCTCGTCAATTTAAATAGAATTTAACTTTTGTAATCATGCCTACAATAGACACTAATAAGGAGCATAGTCTACAAAGAATTGCGAGGAACAACATCCGGGCTTGAAATGCCATGGCCGGTGTTTCTATTGGCTGTATAGTGCCCTGTCCAAGTCTTTAATTACATTACATTGTAGTCTGACCAGTCTGACATGTAAGCACACTGGAGGTGGCTGTCCCCTGAGCAAGAATCTGTGGAGATTTGAGACCAATATTAGTATAGTAACACATTTTTTTTTTTTAAATTAGGAGAGCAACATGGGATTAACCTCCTCCAGAAGTTCTTGTGTGCAACAGAAATGTTTTTCGTTGTCGTTGTCTATTTCTTTCAGGATGCTGCTGTATATCGAATCTATTAGCAACTAAGTACATACATGTATTCAATACTAATGTACGCTATTTCTAACCCCATGGACCCTGCTGTTTAGTAATATTATAACTCGGGCCCTTGTGACCTCCTATCTCTGCCAACCCTATCCCCCAAAGCCATATGACATAACCCAGTCATCATCATCATCATCGGTCCAGTTTTGATCCGGTTTTGTCCCCGAAGTTCGGAGGTGGCCGGAATCACCTTACTC
>JAODAI010068447.1:0-11961 GCA_027575025.1 Scotoplanes globosa | reverse complement strand
AAATTGAACTGGGACTCTTCAAATTTATTACTGAGAGTCCCGGGACTCTTGACTTTTACCCCCTAAAAAAAACTCTGGTATTGTACACATTACACAACAAAACAAGACATTTACTATGATTTTCAGTATACTAAATATTCTGGAGATTCTTAATGATTTTCAATATAGTACTAAAAGTTTCTTAACTTTTTTTGGCCTCTAGTAGTAGTTTCTTATAGCCGAGTTTCTTATAAAAAATGTATACTCAGTAGTTTGTAATATCTAGTCCTAAAATCACTGATAACCAATTAGCATCAATAATTTAAACACCTAAATGCAGCCTAAATGTCATGCACAAGATTGCCAATTATGCAAAGTTCATCGATCTAGCAAAAATTAAGAAACTGCTAAGAAACTTTCCATAAAATTGTCTGCCATTTGAGAAACCTTTTAGTACTAAGATTTGACCCTAGTTTCTTATGAAGATGTACCAGTAGTAGGTAGTTAGAGACATTGGTGTTTTCATACAGTTTTCCTATTAACTTTGTATCCAACATGACACCACAGCTAGCGTATTGGTAATGTAACCAAGTCCCGAGTACGTTCAATTCAAACACCGGACTTTTTAAAGCCTCTATAATCGCCGGTGTTGTTTGTTGTCGGGAAAAAAATACTAGATGGAGTTGATAGCTCCATGCTGGAGTCTGGACATGCACCACTGCACTCACATCACCACTACACTGTGTATGATACATGCTATAGTCCTATCCATGTGAGACTCTTATATCATTATGATATATGCATGCAGTGTGTTATATTTTGCACCGTTAACAAACATATTGACAGTCGATATAAACCACTTCTATTGCCAACTATACAAAGGAATGAATTTGAAGAGAACTTCATTGGACATGAATCTAATAGGGAGCCCTGGCCGTCGTGAAATATGTCCCTTCGATTGAAACCATTTAAGCCTAAAACAAAGCATATTATATACAGTATAGCCTACAGTACCTCAAGTTGGCCCACTTTTTGCAAAATCATCCCAAATATAATATAAACATACCACACCCAATTGATTTCAAATTAATAGACCAATTGAATGTCTGCTTCATGTTATGTTCCCAGGGCACCCAGATTACAATAACAATAATTATAAACTATATATGAAAAGAACAGCATTGTGTGACATTGAAATGGTTTATTTACCACTGCAGTGCTAAAATAAATACAATAACATACTGGCATAGATCGGTGTGTGAATAGATGCATTGTTAAAACAAATTTATGTGCGCTTTCTCATTAAAGTGAATCAATACCCACCACTGTCACATGAGTCTGATGACCTCAATTCCCAAATAGGGATACACCGTGACCTAATACGGGCATGCAGCTTGTAAAGGTGCTGGTGTAACAGTTGGCAGATATCCAGTTAATTTATGGATTGAGGATCAAAACCATTTACCAACTGATTATAACATTCCTGTTCATAGTTCATAAACGGGCTGGTAAATAATCTAGGATAAGTAGAATCACAACAAACTATCAAGGAAACTAGATAGAATATTGATAATGATCTTGACAAAGATTGACAAAGAATGGGGCAGAAACCGGGAACTACTGAACAGACAAACTATTGTTTGAATAGGAGATAATTAATATTTTCTGGGAAAGTTCTTCAACAAGAAACAGTAGTCATAGGCCAGGCTACCAATGAACAGATGACCTACTGTGATATAGATCTAGAGAAAGATAATTTCTTAACTGTACATCAGCATTGTGGTTATAATTTGCTGTTGTGCAAATACTAGGAGTGAATGTCTACACATATTTTCTAAGAAAATATTAAGAACTGGTAGCCGTAGGCCATACTAGACACCTACATATTGAAGGAACTTTTAGTATTACATTGGAAGTCATGAAGAAACCTAAGTACTTTTAAGTTTTAGAACTGAAAATCGTAATAAATGGTGTCTTTGTCGTTTAACACAATCATGTAAAGCCACATTACAGACCTAAAATATACCTTGTTAAAATATACCTTGTTGCATCTAGTATCTTAAAATCCTAATTTGACATCAAGTTTATGAAATGGATGCATGACCACCCTACGTGAAGTTGTAATTCAAAAGCCTCTGCTTCTCTCACTAAGTGCTCGTTTAGCATCGTAAAATTAAATAAGCCTTAGGCCGTACTAGAATTCTACATACTGTATTGATGGTATATACTTTTGGTATTAGATTGGAAGTCATTATTAAAATTAAATAAGCCTTCCAGGACGATTATTGTTAAATTAATCCCCCAATTGCAGAAGAATCGGTGAAACTTCCGTCAGTCCCAATATAAACTATTGTGTGAATGCGAGGTACGGTACAAATTTCTATGAAAGTCTTCTCTAAGAACTGGTAGCCGTAGGCCGTACTAGAATCCTACATACTGTATGTATGGAAGGTATATTAAATAGTAGTAGTACATTGAAAGTCATGAAGAAACTCCAGTATTCTTAGTCTAACTGAAAATCATAATAAATGGCATCGTTGTCATTGAACACATATGTATGTATGCTACTATAGTACAGGCCTAATATACTTTGTTGCATCTATAGTTTCCTAAAACCCAAATTTGACTTCAAACCTATAAATTGGGTGATCACCCCATGTGAAATTGTATTTTGTTATTACCCCACTGTAAAGGAACATTCATGTAGACATGTGTAGATTGTTTACCTTTTTACCCCCTTTGCGCACACCACTGGGTGATTATAGCTCCCATAACGAAACTATGTCAATGGCAAGCGATCTTTAGACGGCGCCATCAACTTCTATATAAACGGCCGATGACGCGTTATTATTTACTTTATTAAAGTACCGCGGGCTGCGTTACTGTGTAGTCAATGCGCACACTTTACAACGACTTTGTTGGTAAATGCCAAAAACGTGCAGCATAGCGCTATACATACCAGCAAACTGTTTACATATGCAAAAAGGCATTGGAGGGACTATTCATAATCAGTTTAAATAAATGGCGTTGGTAGCGTACATAGTTTTTGAATAATCACAACATATCGCCGCCAAAAGTGAAAAATCCTCACATTTCAACAATTCTCCATTGACTCATTAATTGAACCTTTGTTAACTTAAAAAAAGCGGTGCTTTACCTCAATATCGGCGGCATGAATTTCATACAAACTTATAGAGTATACATTCCTCAATCTTTTGGTGAATAAATGGGGAACATACCTCTTGAGAATCTGAAGTTAGTTATTAATATAATGAACTAATTCACTAATTACATAAGCGACTATAGACACTAAATGGCCATATGCGAATCCAAATAGTCAGAAGAGCGGTTAGTTTCGTTATGCAAAAAGAACAAAATATTTGCCTAAAAATAATTCTTAGGCTTCAAATTTCCCCCATCAAAATTAAATCTGTAAGTTGTGCCTGATTGCAAGGGAAAATGAATTTGCTACCCAGAGGGTTTAACTAAAGTTAAACACATTCTAACATTGTAACCTGTCAAATAAGTTGCCTTTGTGGTACATGTTCTACTGGAAACATAATAACCCAAAACTGATTTATCCAGGGAGAAGGATACAGCTCCTCCGATAAACATTGAAAATTGAGACACATTATCAATCATTGTGGAGATAGGATTTATGGATTGACTCAGTGCATCAACTTTGCCATAATTTACACTGATTTTGATCAGGGATATAGTCTATAAGAAACCAGTAGCACAATTAGAAGCCCCAAAAATAAGAAACTTTTATATTGACGATCATGATTCTTAAAGAAACTCGTTAATTTAGCTGGAGATTGTAATAACTCGCTTCTGTACAGTACTGTACTAAGACCTGAAATTTAAGAAACTTGCTAGTACTAAGACCTGAAATTTAAGAAACTTGCTAGTACTAAGACCTGAAATTTAAGAAACTTTCTAGTACTAAGACCTGAAATTTAAGAAACTTGCTAGTGTAAAGACCTGAAATTTAAGAAACTTTCTAATACTAAGACCTGAAATTTAAGAAACTTGCTAGTGCTAAGACCTGAAATTTAAGAAACTTTCTAATACTAAGACCTGAAATTTATGAAACTAGGTAGTACTAAGACCTGAAATTTAAGAAACTTGCTAGTACTAAGACCTGAAATTTAAGAAACTTGCTAGTACTAACACCTGAAATTTGAGAAACTTTCTAGTGTACTAACACCTGAAATTTAAGAAACTTGCTAGTACTAAGACCTGAAATTTAAGAAACTTGCTAGTACTAACTTGAGATGAAATTTAAAAACTTGCTAGTACGAAGACCTGAAATTTAAAAACTTGCTAGTAGGAAGACCTGAAATTTAAGAAAACTTGCTAGTACAAAGACCTAAAATTTAAGAAACTTGTTAGTACTAACACCTGAAATTTAAGAAACTTACAAGTGTACTAACACCTGAAATTTAAGAAACTTGCTAGTACTAAGACCTGAAATTTAACAAACTTGATAGTACCAACACCTGAAATTTAAGAAACTTGCTAGTGTACTAACACCTGAAATTTAAGAAACTTGCTAGTACTAAGACCTGAAATTTAAGAAACTTGCTAGTACTGTACTAAGACATGAAATTTAAGAAATGTACTAATATTAAGACCTGAAATTTAAGAAATTTGCTAGTACTAAGACCTAAAATTTAAGAAACTTGCTAGTAGACCTGAAATTTAAGAAACTTGCTAGTACTAAGACCTGAAATTTAAGAAACTTGCTAGTACTAAGACCTGGTACTAAGACCTGAAATTTAAGAAACTTGCTAATATTACTAAGATCTGAAATTTTAGAAACTTGCTAGTACGTACTAAGACCTGAAATTTAAGAAACTTGCTAGTACTAAGACCTGAAATTTAAAAAAACACATACAAATAGCTGTGATAGAGCATAATTGTAATTTGTAAGGCTTTGAGTGGCACACCTGTAACAATTAAAATTATGTTCTGAAGGCGGGTGGATAGGAGAAGGTTTGAGGATAATCGGGAGGAGATTGGGATGAATGGGAGTCTTACAGAGAGGATGATACGAGGGCGCATAAGGTGTGACCTCCTGGTCTTAAGCAGGAAAGGCGTTATATAAATATTATTATTATTATTATTATGCAGAACGTATGGATGAAGGGCGACTCCCGGAAATGACGATGTCTCATGTGGAGGTTAGTAGAAGGGGTAAGTTTGAGATTGAAGGACTGTGTTGAGAGGGATTTTAGGAGGACTGGAGGTGATGGGAGGGTCATGGCTACGGGGAGAGGGAGAGCATTGGCCAATGATGCGGCTGTCAGTTAGTATTTTCTTCCTCACCCCTTGTTAGGGATTAAAGAGGTAGAGAGAGAAAGAGGCCTATATTTAACAGACCTTCATCTATAAAGAGCACTGGCGCGATCTCGCTCCAAGGCGCTCCTGAAAAGTGATAATGAGAGCAATTGATTACTCTAACAAAATAAGAAAATGGTTTTATTCTTTCTTTCTGCGGGGGTAAAGCTGATGTTACTATGCTAATATTGGTCCATAATCGCAATGTGATATTAAATATATGTTACATTTAGCCCTATTGTGCTAGAAATAGACCATAAAAAGCGGAAAATGTTCAGGAGAGCGAAAATCTCTCCTTAATCTCCCCGGAGCTGAATTTATAGCTCTCCTGAGATTCTCGTGTGTGAAGGTCTGATTTAATGGTTTCTCGTAAACGCTATATACTGTTGGTTATAACTTACTCAACGACTGCCATGGATCTCGATTTTCCACCCACAGGGACAACTCCTAGCAATATACAACTCCTAGTCATTTTATTAAAACCAACATACTTCATGAACTATAGATCTCTGTAATCACACAACCTGTACTGTACTCTATCCACACACTTCCCCCACCAAGACCAAATCCAATACCACGAGGCTCAAACAGAAAAACACGACGTCAATTTTCAACTTGACCAGCGTGTGTGTTCGTGTAGCCTATTAATATATACTACAATTCGTCCGCAGTGTTGACTATCAATCGATTTTGGCCCCTTGGCCATACACACTAAACAAACCCTTCCGGCATACAGCGCATATCCCACGTGCGCGTTATGTCTCCCTTACCCTCAATCAACGAATCAAAACCACGCTCGGATGATCCAAACGATGTAACATTCGTAACAACACGCACTGCAGCGTCAGCCAGCATGAAATGGCGATCCGGTGATGCCGATAACGACCAATAATTAATCGCATCATATTGCACGCCCAATTTTACAGCTTTCCAATTCGTCGTTTTCGCGCAGTCGCCCCCGGGCCGAACAGATGTTTCAATAATAGAGACACAGCTCTTAATATTAAATTTGCCTCCAATTGGGAGAAATCTTTACCGCCGAGAAAAGTGTACGGCGCGTCGTTTCCTGTGACTGAGGGAGCCACACAGTGCCCCGCGGGAGGGGGTGGCCAGCCACAGTCTGTGTGGCAGCTGTGTGATGATAATTATCGCGCATAATTAAACTAAATTTATAAAAGTGAGGGCGCCACATATTATTAAAGCTCAGAGACTTTATCGTCTAATATCAAGTTATTATGATTGCATAGACTACAGTGTTGAACCAGGGGTATATAATTGAGCTAAAATTTATAGAACTATATTGGTGCCATACATTTTCACACCTTGGAGACGTTTTCGTTTAATATCAAGTAATTATAATGTCATGGACTACAGTTTTGAGGGTTTTTGGTTAATCTTAACGGCCCTTTCCAATACAGATCTAGGTTATATGGACCACCCAAAGTCACACCACCTAGAGCCACTGGAATATGAAGGACACCGATATGGCTACAATATTTACGAAATATGCAGGGGCACCAACTGTCGATTTCTGTTGATTTGAACAAGTCCCGAGTTGCTGGTCCCTTTTCAACAGCAATGTCATTCGCCACCAAAAGCATTTTGAAATACCTGTGTCACTGGAATATATGTGACCCAACACCCCAAAGTAGACCTGTGTGTGTCGGCAAACATGAAATTAATTAAAACTGACAAAAGTAGAATAATCATAATAAAAATTTAAAAAATATATTATTACATATAAACAACATGTTTGGGTGGAAATGTGACTAAAAAATCATGTATCTTAATCTTAATTGGATATATATGTATTAATTTTGTATACAAAGTCCATATTTTGTCAATTAGGATAGGAGTGTCATGAATTTTATCTAATTTCTCCTTTCCAAAATGCACCAAGAAATATATATATATATATATATATACATGTGTTAAAATATCCATAATTTTATCAGTTTTGTCGGATGTCGATAAATTGTATACCAACGAAAAATAAAGATGTACTATTCAACAACTCTCTCTCTCTCTACCTCATGTATCCCTAAAAAGGGGTGAGGAAGAATGCATTAACTAACTGCAGCATCCTTGGCCAAAGCTCTCCAACTCTCCCTACTAGCCCTGGCCCTCCAATCACCAACCCCACCAACCCTCTTAAAATCTCTCTCAACATGCTTTAAAATTATTTTCACTCTTGGACCCAGACGCCTACATTTGGGGTGATGGGTCAAATATACAGCGTAGTCATCTTCACTCCATATTGGAACTCCCGACCTGAGGATCCCAAGTCCAAGGACGATCAGCGAAATTGAAGATAAAATCCTCCACGTCAAACCGACTCTGTGCCGATTGCAGGAAAACACATCATCGTTGAATTCAAGTGATAATTATTTTAGTGCTTCCTGCTTTAAATCAACTGTGCTATCAATTGGATCAAGCTTGTTCGGGACATTGCTGGGCGAGATAAGATCAACGTGGAATCAGTGAAGTGTATACCGCAGTGTTGTGACATTGAATTTGCCGTCTTAATATGTTGGGTTACTCAAGATACTGTATTTATAAGCACTCAAGATATTTAGATTGGGTCACAGACCAATTCATTTACGGTCTACATGCTTATAGTTTATAGGCTGGCTGGCTACGATAATGTGCTGCGGGTTCGCCTTAATTAATTATCAGCTTTTCAAGACCCCGATAAAAAAATCCAATCTCGTCAACTGATACCCATTTTGCACATGCCTACAGGAAATCTTGAAATTAAATATACTGCGCCGTGCATTCACATGACGCTGAATCAGGATTCCGACACTTCTGTACATGGTAAACATTTATAGAGAGAACATCAATCGATAAGGTCATCTTCCAGTGTGAGTGAAAAAGAAAATTGACACAAATCTCCAATCTTCTTGTATGCTGAACATCTTAATATGCGAAGGCAAGACTAACCCACCTATACCTATTCAGACCTTCACGTATGAGAATCACAGGAGAGCTATTTTTTCAGCTGCTGGGAGATTAAGGAAAGCGAAACATTTCACACATTTTTTTTCTAGCACAATAGGGCAAAATATAACGGACTATATATCATTAATATCACATTGCGATGTATGACCAATATTACCTGTAGCATAGTAACAGGAGTTTTACCCCCAGAAAAAATAATAAAACCTTTAAAAAAAATCACTCCTGAGCACTTTTCAGGAGCGCCTTAGAGCGTGATCGCGCCGGCGCTCCTTATAAATGAAGGTCTGCAGGCTATTCAGTAAAAGAATCTAGAGGTTTATACCTGGCTCACAGAGACAACAAGGGCATGGTTTTCTGCAGGAAGCCACAATTTTTGTCAAAACAGACGTCTGTGGACCAGTGTTGCCATTAGAGTGGGGGGAATGCTCTATTCCCACATTGAAGGGGGAAATCCCCCCCCATAGTTTTGTTTTCATTTTTGAGTATCATACCAACCCAAATAATGTTGCATATATATTATTGTTCAGCATCTTATATGTCACATTTAATACAATAAACCCCTTTTAATCAGTAGTAAATTAGAAATGTTCATTGAAAAAAAATCTCCAAAAGTCACCCACAACAGGTGGGGAATTCAGCCCCTCATATAAATTCCTAGTGACAACCGCGATGTGAACGCCCTGTGGACCCACCAAATGTAGACTGCTGTACCTGGATCCAGCTAGTGTGCAATTAACTTGACCAAAAGTGTGATAATAGATATCAAAATATGCCCATTACTGCAATTTGGCAACTATTCTTCAATTGGTGAGCAACCATTGTAGGGCCATTGATTTTCCGTTAGTTAAGAAGTCAAATTCCGTTTTGGTGTTTGGGAATTCCGTTTTTTCCGTTTTTAGAGTTTGTGAATTCCGTTTTTTCGGTTTTTTTTTTTTTTAAAAGTTTTTTCCCTAATTTTTTTTTCCAACAAAATACACCATAATTATGACAAAAAAAATCACATTTAGTGTACAAATATTGTCTCCACTTACTGATAACATACATGATTTGTGTCATTTTTTTGGGGGAAATTCTGTGAATTTCCGCAAAGTTAAGAGAATTCCGTGAATTTCCGCGATCGCGGGAAATCGGTGGCCCTATTCATGGTTTTGATAAGTTGAAGTTTGATGATTTTTTACGCTGTTTGAAAACAACAATTTTTAACATATCAGCAACTGAAATAAAATTAAAAGTTTGACTAGAAATTAAATTATTTCAGGTAAAAAACAATGATTTAGGTCTCCAATTCTTATCTCAAAAGTTAAGAATGCCTTATTTTGACAAATTTAACATTTCAGGCTAGTTCAAAATCATATATTTTTATTGTTTATTGCTTGATTTGGCAAATAAATATGAAAAGTATTAAAGAAAATATTTTCCAAGATATGTGGGTCACTTTTTATTTTAAAAAAATATTTAATTTTGGGTATTTTGTATCAAAAACTACAAATTGAATGCCCCTCTAAGCTGAATACTTACCTTTGCTAACTATTATAATAGGCTATTACCATACTTGCTTTCAGAATCGGCTTACCTGTCGAATACCCCGCCATTCTCGAATATATAGACACTTTGTATAAATTATCACACTAAAGTTTTTATTGTGTTAGGATAGGGTTAGGCTCTGTGTCGTGGGTGCCTGCGGGTATGCTGAAATTACTCCTCAGAATTGATGGTTCAACATTAATGGTGCATGGTACGGTATCAATGACCTAATAATTACGTATCGGAATAGTTAGGGACCGTTCACAATTATCAAACATTTTCACAAGTGAACAAAACACACGCTTTTCCTAACCCCCTCCCCTTCCCCCCTTGAAGGCAAACAAATTAAATATTGTTTTTTTCGCTCCAATAAACGTAACACAAGTAGGGCCTATACCGACGCAGTGCTATTTACAGGTGTCTGTATGGTACATATTATAAGCATGGCTATTGAGTTGAATAGAACATGAATGATAAAATAGTTTGACCAATGAACGAAAAAAACATTCATTATTAGTTTTATACAACACCCTCTTATGATGCCTATTTTAGGTCCTAAAGAGAGTAGTAGTGTAGTATATATGATAGTATTTGTTTGTTGATAGCTGTCATGCATAATTTGAATCTTTAAAATGGCTCTCGTTTGTCATGCCGTAACACTTGGAACTGCCCAAAATATCACATAGATGTGCATAAATATATGCTTCCATTAAAAGGATAGTCCACCCTCATCTCAAAATAATTTAGAAAATTAGCGAAAATAAGTTAATACCATACCAAATTTGACACGTTTCGTACGTTACAATTTCACCATTTAATGTTGTTGTTTACTTCTCGTTAATTTTAATTTGATTACAAGCCTCTGACGTATTGTACTCCGTTAATACTGCCACACAGCGTATAAAAACGGTAGCGTACACGCTGCGTGTACATAATGCACGCTATATCATACGCGCACTTTAAAAGGATAGTCCACCCTCATTTCAAAATAATTTAGGAAATGAAGAAAAAACAAGTTCACACGTTTCGTACGTTACAATTTAAAGAAATCATCATTTAAAGTTGTTGTTTACTTCTCGTTAATTTGAATTTTATTACAAGCCTTTGACGTTTTGTACTCAGTTAGAGGTATCGAATACTGCCACACAGCATCGAGGCGTCTACCGTATAACCGGTAGCGTACGTGCTGCGTGTACACAATGCACGCTATCATACCCGTGCTCTAATAGGCTAATATGCATTTTCAAAACTTGGTTGCAATTTTCATTCGTTTAAATTAATCATTTTCGATGGAAAACAGTAATAATTTTTCAATTTATATATTCGTCTTGGTGTTTGGAATTGATTTATATGATTTGGGTGAATCATTAGGTGTATCTGTACATCGAAATTAATTATCTAATGAATGACTTCCATGCTAAAATTACATAGTAAGCCAATACAAACTATCTCCCAGCAATAGTATAACTGAGTACATGACGTCACGCTCTCACCGGCTCTTGAATATTAATGAGGCTGGCGGGTTCATGGCATGCAAAGTTAGGTCTTTGTTTTGTCGTTTTTTAAAGTTCTGTACATACATTTTTACAAAAAACGATTAGAATGTTAAAATAGTATTATTATCATTATATTATGATGGATATTCATTGAGGTTGGACTATCATTTTAACTTTGAAGTAAATTATCACGTTTAAAGAAGAATTCAATCAACTTGATCATCCACCATATCCACGTCCCAATCAAAGTTTTAAACTAAAGAAATAGCCATAAACCATATGATTATTCCCACAAATGTCACAATTATTTAAAATGTGCAAGCCAAAACATAAATAATTTCACCACAATAATCTATACACCTTCACATCTACTATGATATAAAATTAATTTCAAACAAAACTGAAACCTGATTTAAATTACTCCCAATCATACGTCTCACTAGAACTAAGAATACCCAGGTATAGGCCTAAATGCAGTCTCCATGGCAACACCTGTCAATTCCCCTCCAATGAATTTCACCCCCTAAAAATAATGAACCACCTATTGTTGCGGGCAAAAACAAGAGATATAAAAACTCGACTATACCACGCTAGCCGGTATACCAATTGATTATTTAATTTCCCTCCTGGAATCGTTGACCCCCAATTCCTCCAAATA
>JAODAI010068336.1:0-11961 GCA_027575025.1 Scotoplanes globosa | reverse complement strand
TCTTTAAGCTTGATCTTTCTCCTCAAGCGCTTTGAGGCTCTGCATAAAGCACTATATAAATATTGTTTATTATTATTTCGCCATTCCAGTTGATCTTTCCCAGATGTACCTTTGCTGCCCCGTTCTGTGTACACCTATGTCAATGCATCAATGTTTTTTCATTGTTCAATTCGATCTGATTTATTATGTGTATGAACAAAATTACTGTATATAAGGGTAAAGTAAATAGGACACAAAACAAAAAGGACACCAGAAAACAGTAAGGCTCTTATCAAAGCTAGTTGGCATTTATTATATAAAATAGAGTGAAAACATGGATGGAATTAAAGTGAGGAAATATATGTATATATGTACAATAGGCTAAGTAAATGTGATGCACCATGGGAGATCGGGTATTATGTCGACATTCTCCGTTTTGAAATGGGTCTTCTTCCAAATTATATCATGTGTGCAATGAAATATGGCTAACTCCATTAAAACATTTAGAATTTTTTTCTTGATTCTGGTATCAAAATAAAGCTAATGGTCCCCTCTTTCTTTGTTGCAACAGCGCTTTAAGTGTGTGAAAATGATAGGTTAAAAAGGATCACAGGGAATTAAGCAGGTGCAAGGAGGTTAGATTGATTGATTAGGTTTCCTGGCCCTTTTTAATGCAGCGGTTATACAAGCCACCCAAAGCCTTTGATATAGCAGTTAGAGCCACTGGAATATAGATATCATCACTCCGTATTCGAAATCCCAACCTTTCGATCACGAGTACCACGATCCTTTGATATACCAGTTAGAGCCACTGGAATATAGATATCATCACTCCCTATTCGAACTCCCGACCTTTCGATCACAAGTCCCACGATCTATCAACTGAGTTAACCGGTGAGGAGCTAGGGTTGACTAGGAGTCTCACAGAGAGGGTGGTAATGACGGATAAGGTGATCATGTGGGCGTATAGATGGAGCGCGACAGGAGCGCGACCACCGAAAATGGTGATGTCTGATGGGGAGGTTGATACCCAGTGGACAGGCGGACTGGCGGCCAAGTGGTGCCGTGCCGCCGGCGGCCAGGCAGCCAACTTTTCTGGAGGCGGCCAAAATTGGAAGGCGGCTGGCCAACGTCTCTATTACAATATGTGTGAGGCGGCTGTCCGCCGGCGGCTCACCAGCGGGAAGCCGCCGCGTAGCCGCCACATAGCCGCCGCTGGCGGGCCTAGCCGCCTTGTGAATATAAACAATATCAATATCAATTAAATCATAATAATTAACTTTATTAATGAAAATGCTAACCAATTTTAACATATTTACTTAGTAAATAGGTCGCAGATTACAACATATGTGATTTCTTTTTAAACAAGGTGTTTTAGGCAATTTTGGAATTTTGGGGGCGTGGCCTATATTTTACTTTAATTTAATGTTATGAGACTAACAATTATCAAATATATGCAGTTTTGTTGAAAATTCTTTTTAATACTGATGTATTTTATGTATGTACTGATGTTCCACCAGTTAATTTGGCTGATTTCTCTAAAACACGATGACAATTATTTATTTTTTCCATTCTTAGCATATATCGGCTTGTATAAAATAATAACTTATAAGATTTTCTGTTTCTAATTGCTGTATACACATTTATGTACACATGATACTGAAACAAATATTGTGTCGTAGTCAAAGTCTGCCACGGAGCAGGAGTTTGACTTAGCGTACATTGGGAAGTAATACTTCGGTATTGCTTCTATAGCAATGAAGTGTTAGATTACGGATTGTAAATAATTGTATATATATAACTGAGCGGCGGTTAGGCGCCACCGGGTTGCCCACTGGGCAGTAGGGTAGTGGGATTGATTGACTGATTAGGTATCCTGGCCTTTTAAATGCAGAGGTTATACGAGCCACCCAAATGCTTTGATATACCAGTTATAGTCACTGGAATATAAACATCATCACTCCGTATTGGAACTCCTGACCTTCCGGTCATGAGTATCAAGCTCTATCAACTGAGCTAACCAGCCGGAGTCAGACAAAGGCCTCGTTTGAGATGGAAGGACTGTGTTGAGAGGTATTTTAGGACGGCGGCTGGTGTGGATGGCGATTGGAGGGTCTGGGAGCGATGAATAGAGGGAGGTGGAAAGCTCTGGCCAAAGTTGCGGAAGTCAGTTAGTGTATTCTTCCTCACCCCTTTATTAGAGATCCAGAAGGTAGAGAGAGATACCAGAATCCAGATAGCAACATAGTTCCGTTGTTAGTAGTCTTTTGTGGCTGCATGGTTAAGGGAAAAGTTCTCCCATATATTATATGTGAGATCTTAAAAATCAACATATTTTTGTTCTTCGGCAAGATATCCAAAGATTAGAATATTTTTATGTCAAAAAGAAATTGTGAAGTCACATTGTAATTTATAAAAGTGACCTACAATTAGAGATTTGTGATACACACAATACCTTATACATAGGCATATACATACATAAATAAATATATATACAATATAATTACAGACCTCCTAGATAAAGATATGTACAATCAGCAGTGAAAGGATAATATGAGAAATGAATCGTTTATATATATAACTCCCACTTAAAATATGTTCCAATATTTATTATATATAAATATATATATCTCAATGTCTGACTAGTAATTGCATATTAATTCCCATGAGTGAATTATATCATTAATTTACAATGATCACTTAAAAGTTTTACAAGATAATGACACTGATGCTTTTTGTCCATTGCTAATTCTACTGGTTTTACAATCACAAGTTTACCGATGGTGTGAATTATCTCACTAATCACATTAACATTGATAGCATTTCCAATTGAAGTGAATTTTGTCATGTGATTTACAATGATCAAAGTCTTACAGCCATAATGGCAGACTCATATGGCTTAATTCAATCCAGTGTGATACAATAACTAAACTACTTGTAATGCAAATTATCTATGGTGTGAATTACCTCATATTCAAAGAGTAAATCACATCTTATTTTGTTTCTTACCATCTTGAATTATTTCCTATGATTCTATTGTATTTAAATGTTTTAGTATAAAGTCAACATTGTTATGGTTTCTCAATTGTGTGGAAAATCTCACATGATTTACATTAATAACTTTTCCCCATGGTGGATTCTCTCATCTACCTTATATCAGCGCTGTAATTACTGAACTCAAGTGAGACATATTTTGGAGATATAATACTATGTTTGTATTAGTGTATTGTTTACATTTTATATGGTTTCGCATTGGTGTGAGTTCTTTCATGTGATCTGCAATGACTACTATTTGAGAAACTTTTAAAACACAGTATTAACATTGAAATGGTCTATCTCCTGTATGTACTCTCTCATGTACTTTACAAGTACCTCTTTGTGTAAAATGACTTAATTATTACAATATGGACACTTGTACGGTATCTCATTGGTGTGAGTTCGCTCGTGTGACTTACAAGCAGTGGTATATGAGAAAGTCTTATCACAGTAATGGCACTCAATGATTTCTCCCCTACACGGATTCACTTGTGTGTTTTGCAAGTACTACTTTGTATAAATGCCTTAGTACAATATTGACACTAGTACAGTCTCTCATTGGTGTGAATTGCCTCATAGGATTTACATTGATATATCTGGGGAAAAGTTTGTCACAATATTGACACTGATATGGTTTATCCCCGGTGTGCGTTTTCTCATGTACTTTACATTCAGGACTTTGTTTATATGTTTTAGTACGATACTGGTATTGGTACGGTCTCTCGTTGGTGTGGATTATCTCATGTGATTTACAATGACTCCTCTTGGAATAAGTTTTACAACAGTGCCTACACTAATATAGTTTATCCCCAGTATGTGTTCTCTCGTGTACTTTGTAGCTATTATTGTCATTTCATATTTGAGTACAATATTGACACTGGTACGGTAATTCTCATTGGTGTGAGTTCTTTCATGTACTTTACAATAACTCCTATATTTAAATGTCTTAGCACAATATTGACACAGAAAGGATTTCTTCCCAATGTGAATTATGTCGTGTATCTTGCATTTGTCACTTTGTACAAATGATTTAGTACAATATTGACACTGATATATTTTCTTTTCAGTTTTCCTATTGACATCACTGTTCATACAGATTTCACATTTTTGGTTGCAATGATTGTCTGCATTATGAGCTAATGTTTCATGCATCTTACAATCAGATAATCCTAATTTAGCATTGCTGCAGTTCTTGCATTGGTAACATTTCTTCCCGGTATGATTTTTGTCAGGGCTGTTACATCCACTAAATTCAGAATGTGATTTCCTGCAGAAGTGAAAATTATGATGTGTTTGTCCTGAAAATATATAATGATATTGAAATTATAATAATTAAAGCACATCATACAATGTGATATTGAACAAATTATTACATGTCACAAACAAAAAATATTATATAATTATCTGTGGTATTTGGTATAAATATAGTTAAATTTGATTGACTTTATTGTGTAAATTATACTATCAGTTAAAGTAAACAAGACTTAATTATTGGTATTACTAATGGAATAGAGTAATTATTAGGTCAGTACTTTTGATAATTAGATGCACCTAAAAATGCACCTTGCCCATATACCATCTAGAAGCTGACTTATCGCATATTCAAACAGTAAATCACATCTTATTTTGTTTCTTACCATCTTGAATTATTTCTCATGACTCTATTGATTTTTTTTTGTATAAAGTTAACATTCATTACGCACAATATGCCACATTGGAATTCTCACCCGACATTACAAAACTGAAAATAATTTTAAAATTAGCACCTGAGTCTCCAATTTCTATTCATACCATGCCCGGCGCAGCCATGCATGCTGTGTAAACAAACTTCTGCTATATCACAACGTGTATGCGGATATGCACCTGCACTGCTGCATCTAGTATAGTATAATACTATAACAGGCGTACTGATGTGTGTGATTCGTGAATATTAAATGCGACAGCCATTGTCTACAGGAAGGGTGAAACTGTTTATACAGGATTAACTCAGGAAGTTAGCATAATAGATGTAATGGGATTATGATTTTAATGGCATGGCCTGAATATTGATTTTTGCTAGAATTCCAATGAGGCAGGTTAGAAGACATGTTGTCATGGTTTCTCAATTGTGTGGAATTTCTCATGTGATTTACATTGATTTTCCCCAGGGTGGATTATCTCATATACCTTATATCAGCATTGTTACTCGACTTGTGTCAGACATATTTTGGAGACACAATACTACGTTTGTATTAGTATATTGTTTACATTTTATACGGTTTCACATTGGTGTGAGTTCTCTCATGTGATCTGCAATGACTACTACTTGAGAAAGTCTTAACACAGTATTGACATTGAAATGGTCTCTCCCCTGTATGTACTCTCTCATGTATATTACAAGTACCTCTTTGTGTAAATGAATTAGTACAATATTGGCACTGGTACGGTCTCTCATTGATATGGGTTATCTCATGTTGTTTACAAATACGACGCTGTGTAAATGTTTTAGCACAATATTGACACTGGTACGGTCTCTCATTGGTATGGATTCTCTCATGTACTTTACAAGCTCTACTTTCATTAAATGTATTAGCACAATATTGACACTGGTACAGTTTCTCTTTGGCGTGGGTTCTCTCATGTCGTTTACAATTACCCCTCTCTTTAAATTTATGAGAACAATATTGACACTGGTATGGTCTCTCATTGCTATGGGTTCTCTCATGTGCTATACAATGACTACTTTCTGTTGACGTACAAGCAGTAGTATATGAGGAAGTCTTATCACGGTATTGGCACTGCAATGGTTTATCCCCTGTATGGATCATCTCATGTGTTTTACAAGTACTACTTTGTATAAATGCCTTAGTACAATATTGACACTGAAATGGTCTCTCATTGGTGTGGCTTGTCTCATGTGATTTACATTGATGTATCTGTGGAAAAGTTTCATCACAGTATTGGCAATGATATGGTTTATCCCCAGTGTGCGTTTTCTCATGTACCTTACATTCAGAACTTCGTTTATATGTCTTAGTACAATACTGGCACTGGTACGGTCTCTTGTTGGTGTGGATTATCTCATGTGATTTACATTGACTCATGTGTGAAAAAGTTTTACAACAGTATCGACACTGGTGTGGTTTGTCCCATGTGTGGAGGCTCTGATGTACTTTATAGTTAGAACTGTTAAATGTTTTCATACATAGTTGACATTGATAAAGTTTATCATTGGTATGGGATTTTTCATGTGATTTGCAGTGACCACTATTTGAGAAAGTCTTAACACAGTGTTGGCACTGAAATGGCTTCTCCCCTGTATGGATTCTCTCGTGTAATTTACAAGAATTACTTTGCATATATGTCTTAGGACAATACTGACACTGGTACGGTCTCTCGTTGTCGTGGTTTTTCTCATGTGAAATACAAAGAGCAGTATCTGAGAAAGTCTTCGAACAATACTGACACGGATATGGTTTCACATCAGAATAGGTCGTTTCATATACTTTGCAGTTACCACTGTCTTTATATGTGTCAGTACTGTGTTGACACTTTTCTGTTTTTGCATTAGTGTGAGTCTGTTCATGTGACTCATAAAGACTAGTACACTGATGTGATTTCACTCCAGTTCCCTCATTGACATCATTGTCCATACAGATTTCAACATTTTTATCGCAAACCTTACGCCGATCATCTGCTTTATATGCTAGTGTTTCATGTGTCTTACAATTAGAGAATCCTGATTTAACATTGCTGAAGTCCTGGTGTTGGTAATATCTCTTTCCAGTAACATTTTTTTCAGGATTGTTGCAACTATTAAATTCAGCAAAAGATTTCTTGATGTGGTGATGTATTGGTCCTGAAAATATAAAATAAATATGAAAAAGAATGTTTGAAGAATGCAGCCAATAATGTAGAATGAAGAAGACAAATATTAGTTAGGGGATAAATATAGTTCAAGAACATAACGTTGTCTGTCAATAATTGATTCTTTGCAGTTTAATAAAGGTGATTATTATCGCATAATATAAGTGTAGGTAGATGATGATTAAGATTGGTAACAATGGGTAACAATGGTATTGTTTCTCATTGGTGTGATTTCTCTTGTATGCTTTATTACTATCACTATCTGAAAAAAAGTATATGGTTTATCATCAGTGTAGCTTCTCTAATTTCACTTGTGTACAAGAACTACATTGTATGCATATTGCCATTGATAGGGTCTCACATTGGTATGTGTTATCTTTGTTTGAAGGTAGTACCATATTTAAATGATACTAGTACGATGTCTCGTTACTGTGGGTGCTCTCATGCCTTTGACAATGACTATTCTGTCTAAATGTTTTGCAGCAACATTGACACTGGTCCGATTTCACGTCGGTGTGAGTTCCCTCATGCCTTTAAGAATACTACTGCGTTTAAATATATAGTACAATTTGAATACTGGTAAGGTCTCTCCTTGGTGTCAGCAATTTCATGTGATTTACAATTACTATAAGTTGAGAATGTTTACAACAGTACTGATATTGATGTGATTTCTCCCCAATGTGGGTTGTCTCATGTTGTTTACAATCCCTACTTCGTTTAAATGTTTTAGTACAATATTGACAGAGGTACGGTCTCTTATTCGTGTGACTTATCTCATGGTATATACAATGACTGGTACGGCGTAAGTGTTGCTATCGCCAGGGTTCAACGACCTCTAGTCACAAAGCAAAGTAATTACATTTTAATGCAAAGCATTCATAATATTTACAATAGTTTATATTTAGATTAGGTGAAAGACAAACAGTTTGTAAGTACATTAAGTTCTGATCTTTCATTTGATGTAAATATTTTACTGCTGGCGAATCTGAGGCAGGTATAATCTGTGATTTAGCGTCACATATTTCAACAGAACTGTAGAGTACCGACTTCAGCCTAGCATTATGTGCAGTTGCGTGCATTCATATATAGGGTCGTATTAATCGACTGCGAATATTTTATCCATGTTATGTCATTATAATGTCTCCACATATATTTCCACTAATGTTTGATAATCGCATACATTCTATGTCTTAATTAATTCAATAATTCCTAAGTAAATACGTATTTCAGATGTAAGAAAGGATCGATTTATTCACAATTTAGTGTACACGTTTATATCTAATTTGAGAACACAATCCAAAGACGAAATAGGTCAAGCTCGATTATTTTCCGGAATGAGGGCAGTATTCCAAAATCCACATGCCCAGCTCAAATTTATGTAATATTGTAGTTATAATATCGTAGTTATATTGAACGCCAAAGTGTTTTAAATCAATTTATGTCTTTGCATGCCACATTATATTGATTGTGCCTTAATGTTTAGCACCATTGTAAGTGCACATACTTATGTTTTCTCCTGTTCAATTTCAGTGAACCGACTTATGTCACACGTCTTATGTCATATATATGTCAAACTTCGATCAATCTATGTCATGCTACTTCATTATAAGAACGTGAACTAAATAAATAAATTGACGATTATGAAGATGCACCGAGGGTTAACTACCAGAGTAATATTTGACGCGTTTAACTGTTGTATAGCACCTTAAGACACATACATCAATAGAGGGCGCCTTTCTGCCAAAGTAGAGAGGGTGCTATCCTGTATCTCATCCAAAGGAGCTACATAAGTTAAAAACTGAGGAATACATCCGGTAAAGTATGTCTGAAGGAGTGCAACCATGAGCGATCACCGGGGGAATTGCAGTCCAGCTCAGACAAATGACGATTCAAAGTTAAAGGCGTCATCGAGGCTGTCTCGGACGAGCTCAACCTCGAGTGTAAGGCTGCGTGAAGCGAAGGTGAAGCTTGCGAGACGCAAGCGGGAGCAGGCCGCATCCGATCTCAAACTTCGTCGAGACAGATTCGAACTTGAGGAAAGGATTGCGTTGATGAAATTAGACAATGACATCGAAGATGCCAACGTCGAGGCTGCAATGTGGAAAGACGAGGTTCAGCGCCCATGAATATGACGATACTCATACAAGTGACGACCCTTTGCTGCCGGATATCCACGAGACCATCGATGTACCCACCAGAACGGAAGAATGGTGTAAGGCTGGGCTTTACACATCTGGAACAGACACAAAATTAAACTCACCAGTTAACATTGGTAACATGCAGTCCCAATACCCAAACAGCTGTTTGATGTCATATCATTGTCCCTCAACCTACCCAAACCCAAAATCTCCAAGTTTTCAGGTAATCTCGTAGGGTATTTGGGGATTTGTTAATAGCTTTAAGGATAATATTGCCCAAAGGTCAAGTGATGATAGGCTTACGTTATCTTATTTAATTCAGTTTTGTACAGTTAAGGCACATGAAGCCATATAGAATTGTATTTTACTTGAATCTAAGTTGGGGTACAAGCATGCGCAGGAAATATTATATGAACAGTTTGGGCGAAGTTATATCGTTTCTCATGCACATTTGTCGCGCGTCGTTAACCGTTCTCCCCTCAGATCAGGTGACAGTCAAGGCTTGTGGGATTTGGCCAAGGACCTGTGGCGGTGTCAGATGACGCTATTTCAGATTAGCTACACTGCAGATATGAGCACCACAGATAATCTCTTGAAGATACAGGAAATCTTGCCAATTCATCTGCAGTCGAAGTGGGCCAACCAAGCACATTTTTGGATGGAGAGGCAGGTAATGCCTAACTTCTCCCATATGACAAATTTTATCGAAGAACAGGCCAAAGTGGCCAGCAACGTCTATGGCATGCACGTTGGAAATCGCAGAAGTCATCCAGACCGTGTGTACCATCATGTCGACCCCGGGAATACGGCACATCGACATTCTCCACCCAGGATAAAGAGAGGATAACTCCAACAGAAGATATTGTCCCTTCTGTAGTGACGACCACTCTCGATGGATGCGAAGGGTTCAAGAAGCAGACAGTTGTAAACAGATTTACTTTTACAAAGACGAATGGACACTGTTTCAACTGTTTCGGAACGTATCACTCAGCAAGAGGCTGCCGATCCGAAATGTTCCAGAGAAGGGTGCACCAGAAAACACCACACTTTACTACACTCAGATAGATTGACCGTTAATGGACCTGGTCAACGAAGTGGGAAAATATGAAAATAGTCAGGAAGCTGTTGTATACTCTATAATCAAGGGGATTTCAACAATTAATACAAGTACATATAAGAACGTATGCCTACGTGTTTTTCCAGTCCGCGTGAGACACAACGTCGAAGTGACCACATGGGCTCTCTTGGACGACGGCAGCAATGTGTCTCTTCACAAGCAGAGCTTGGCCGATGAACTAGGTATTAGAGCGAAGAAAAATACATTTAAGTTAACTAGTAAACAACACTGAAGTCAAGAAGAATGGGATGGAGGTCAGCCTTAGTGTAGAAGAAGATGCAAAGACTAAGAGGCGATACCACCATTGACATTCCAAAGGTATGGACCATCGACAACTTTCCAGTATCTCATACAACGTACCACAGAGAGAGCACATCAACCAATGGCCATACCTGCAAGGAATCGAGATCCACACATGCCGATATTAGACTCCTGATTGGAAGCGACACACCGGAAGCGTTCTGGATGCAAGAAGAGAGGCAATGTCGGAAGAAAGAGCCCTACGCCATCAATCTCCATTGGGATGGACACTCATGGGACTTACTTCAAAGAGGAACCATGATTCTGTGCTCCAAGTGCATCACGTGTCAGCAGATGGTGATCTTCAAGCCCAGGTCTTGGGAACTGAATCATGACCTCGATGACAATAAAGAAATGCTTTGTGAATCAGTCGAAGATCGAAAGGCGCTATCGATCATGAAGGAAACCACGATAATGGTAGACGGTCATTACCAAGTTGGATTACCATGGCGTTGCTATCCGACATCCTTACCAGATAATCAATATTACGCAAATTACAAGACTTCAACACCTGAAAAGAAGATTACTGAGAGATGAGATACTCCACGAGCAGTACACAGCCACAGTGGAGACATATATCACCAGAGGATTTTCCGGCGAAGTAGATGACTCGAAGGCAGCAAACGAAGGATCAACATAGTATCTACCACGTCATCCAATAATACATCCCATGAAGCCCGACAAGGTGCACATGGTATTTGACTGTGCAGCAAGGCATCAAGGTGTACACTTAACAGTCAGCTCTTACAAGGACCAGATTACACGAATAGACTACTGGGTGCACTGATGCGGTTTCGCCAAGAGAATATCACGCTTGTAGCAGACATAGAAGGAATGTTTCACCAGTTGACAGTACTGTCGAAGGATGCGGAGGCATTGAGATTTCTATGGTGGAAGGACGGTGACCTAAGTAAATTCCCAAAGGACTACCAGATGAAAGTTCACCTTTTCGGAGTAACATCCTCACCAAGTTGCGCAAGACAGTCGAAGACAACCATGCCGAGTTCGACGAGGACGTTGGGAAAACACTCCTGGATAACTTCTATGTTGACGACTGTTTAAAGTCGGTACCTACAGTAGAGGAAGGGAAGCGTATCATCCTCCAGCTATGCAAACTACTAGACAGAGGTGGATTTCGACTCACGAAGTGGGCAACCAACAATAAAGAAGTTCTGGCTGTAGTGCCATCTTCAGAACGTGCTGCATCTGTCGTCGATCTTGAACATCTACCAATAGAGAGGACCCTTGGTGTTTGGTGGGATATGGTTCAGCTTGATCGATGCTATAAGCCTCCCAACTCCGGTAAAGTTAGCTATGAACTACACATATTCTGCGATGCTTCAGAGAGGGCTTATTCAGCATGCACGTATGTTAGAGTATCAACATAAGAAGGAGGTACCATTGCACCTTCGTCGTTGGTAAAGCGCGACTATGTCCCCTCCGGTCGGTATGTGCAAATGATTTACTCCATACTTGCAACTAGAGGTTTTTCTCCGGGCACTCCGGTTTTTCCTCTACCCCTTTGTCCGTTTGTGATGTCACATG
>JAODAI010068225.1:0-11963 GCA_027575025.1 Scotoplanes globosa | reverse complement strand
TACACAAAATACACACCATGATAGACGAGGAAACATATGACAGCACCCGTTAGTGCTCCACACAACTGTGAAAACAGATAAAATGGAACTCTCTTCCAAGGAAACTTTCCAGTGGCGGCTAAGCCAATCGTCACGGATGGGTTGACATGACCACCTAATGGAAAATACAATTGTGCACAAAATATTAATGTAAAAAATCGTACTATACGGGCATACATAACCTAATAAAACATAAAAATCATAAAAAGTATAATTTTGTAAATGCTGAATACTAAAATATCATGCCTATCAAGAAATACCTAGAACGGAATCACTTTAAGAGTTGACCGTTGCATCTTAAAAAGTTTGTCATTTAGTGAAAATGGGGCGCGAGTGCAGAGGTGGTGATATCCCAGGCTCTCTCTCTCTCTGTACTTCATGTATCCATAACAAAGGGTGAGGAAGAAAGCTAACTGTCACATCATTAGCCAAATCTATCCACCTCCCCCAATCCAAAGCCACGACCCGCAATAACCATCCCCACCCGCCCTCCTAAATCCACTGTCAACACATTCCTTCCATCTCAACCGATCGGGACCCCATGTGCGACATCGCCATTTTAGGGATCACCCTCAATCCATAGGTTCTACGCGCTCAGCCCATCTTACGTGGCCCCTCATCATATGTGGAAAGGTTAATAATGTTTTCGTAGTTACACTCACTGCGCATGTTCGGTGACCTTTGGGAACATGTCATACGGACTCGGGCGTGCGATTTTTGTCTGCATAGCACGTGGCCGCAATACGAGTTAATGTTTGGCATACGTGTGACTTTTTGACCTGTGTCGGCGTAATTGTGCTACATACGATAACCACGAAATAACTCGCTGGGATGGCTCTTGGATCTGGTCAGAGAATCGCCGTGCAGTCGGGCTGTTGCCCCTGGGGGACAAGCAAGTCGGTGCACCCCATATACGGTCATAGATCGTCTATACTTTTTTGTGTTTAATCTGGCCAACTGTAAAGCTAACTAAACTAACAAACTTGTTTACTGGAGTCCAGCTTGCGCCGCTTCAGTAGGCCTGATGGCCAGAGTGAGTAAGTTTCCAGAAAAAGTCGGAGAGATGAGAATCGGATATAGAAATCCGAAGAGGCTATGGTGGAGAACCGGAAAAGTGGGGATGTCTGGCTAGGAAGCAGGAGGGACTGCAGAAACAGGAGGCTTAGAGATCGATGACAGTCGAGAAGACATCCGGAAATTGGTGCCGCCAACTATATACTATATGTATCAGTTTTAGGACCGTTTGATATTATTTCACAATACACTACTTCTTCTTTATTTAGAGCAAAAAAAGTATTTCTTGTTTAATAAGAAATATATGCGTTCACCCTGGCATATGTGTGCGTATGTATGGATGTATGTGTGAAGTTTGTGACTCCTGACTCGTGAACACAATCTCTCAAAAAACGTAAGTCGGATTAAGTTGATATTTGGTTTTAACGATCATACCTCGCATATCAATGAGTGGGAGTTGCTTATTGAAAAAATCTCAAGAAATGTCTCGTGTACACAATATCTCATTAACCGTAGGCCATGCGGGTCGGTTGGGAAGCCTGTTGATTTTGACCATGATCATTGCATATTAATGTGTGGGCGGGACTTAACGCGAAGATATCAAGAAACAGTTTGTGAACACGGTATCTCAATAACGGTTAGTTAATGTGCTAATAATCGGCACACTAGTACTTTGTCAGTCACTTAGGAAGCCTAGACTGATTTGGGAATTTGTATCTCATAGAGTGTACCAAGTAACGTGGTCACCGGTCTCCCTCTTGGTTTCTTTGTGTATCTTCGTGCTTCTCTCAGTGCTAGTTTTGCTGGGGCATCATCATGCAGTCTAGAAACATGTCCAAATAAACGGAGTCTTCTATGAGCTACTATAAATGACCAAGATGTCTGATTTGTTTGACGGTAGAGTTCTTCGTTTGATATCCAATTATTGTTTGTCCATCTGATTTTTAGGCCGTTGCGAAGAAGTCTCCTTTGAAAAGCGTCAATTTTATGGTCAAGAGCACGCACATTGCGTACACAAATTCAGTTGCTGCCTTTCTCAATGCATTTCATGTGTAGACGCTCAACATGGAGTTAAAATCGTCCTTGCATATTTCCCTTCTCCTGTTCGCCCGACAGAAGTACACACCAACGCCTAACTTGTGTACCACTGATTCTACTGGGTAACTGTCCCATAGACACACAACGGTGGTAGTAGCCGTTCACTTTGCAAACTGTATGCGTATTGCGTATACAATTCAATTGCTGCCTTAAAGTTAAAATCATCCTTGCATCTCAGAAATGTTTTCCCTTATCCTGTTCACTTTTGCAAACTGGATGCGTATTGCTTACACAAATTAAATTGCTGCGTTTTTCAATGCATTTCATGTTTAAACGCTCGACATGATTATAGAGTTAAAATCGTCTTTGCATATCTCAGAAATTTTTCCCTTATTCTGTTCGACCGACAGAAGTACACACTAACGCCTAACTGGTGTAACTGGTATACTACTGGGTAACTGTCTCGTAGACTCAAACCAGCCGCCGTAGTAGCCGTTCACTTTTGAAAGGTGTATGCATATTGCAGGGTTCGAAATAAGAATCGAAAGAGACAAGGCCAAAATGGCCAGGTTACCAGGTCAGACAGTTATAACCATGACGGGGGCATCTCATAGCACAGAAAGTCAATGGAAAATTTGACCTTCGGTGTACAATTATATTGAAGGGCATCAAGGCCAAAGTGAAGGGCATGGAGGCCATGGCCTTCGGTGCCTCCGGTTATTTCGAGCCCTGAAAACTATAAAAATTGTATGATATGTGTACAATGCAAGAATTAGTGCTGAACGGGTATAATCCTGTTCATGATTAAATGGAAAGTCGCCGTTGTGGAATGTCTAATCTTGGTTATTGCGTTGTGTATCTATCAAGAATTGATTGTAACGGTGACTCGGTCAGTATGGTTACAGGTACTAAGTCTCAAATATTCATCCCTTGAATAGGAACTAATAATTATAAGTTTTATATATACAGAAGTATTATTGCAATTAATACATGGTATTTATGAACAAGACCTCAATTACCGTATTTGAAAGTGACACAATTTGTATTTTAAGACCTGATTCATTCTGCAAATCATGGAAACTGATTGTTCGTAAAACAACTGTTGTAATTAATCGATCAATATGAATCGACCACCTAGCCCTTTCCCAATACGGGGTGATCCGCCGAGCGATACCGCCGAGAGATACGCTCCTGGTACCGGCGAATATATCCGATGCAGATATACAGTGCACCAATTATTTGCAAATTTGTATTTACTTAAATTAATCATAAATAACTGTAACTGTAGCCATTTGGGATAAAATTTGATTTCTGTGAACATTATATCTCTTCCGATCAACTTTAATGTTTCATCTTTTTTCAAAGTAAAATTTCACCTTTGACAGATTAAGTGTGATGGATGTTGTATTTTCCATACCCTGCTTAATTGCCATTTAATTTTGTGAGAAGCCATAAAAATAATTTATTTCAACATTTCAAGACAGGGTAACTTCGTTAGCCATTGGCTAGTCTTCTCGAAGGCTCTGTGACGCAACAAACGTACAAGGGGATAAGAGGGGAGAACCGGAGTGCCCGGAGTAAAACCTCTAGTTGTAGACATGGCCATCCCATGTGCACGTCCGACCAGGAATCGAGCCCCGGACGTAGTGGTGCAAGAGCGTAGTGCTTACCACTGCCCCACAGGCCTATTCCTAGTCATGCTTGAAACAACCAAAGACTTGAAAATGTGATAAGGGATAGAGTGGAACTGCCGGTATAAATTGTCTCAAATGCAATATGTTCAGAAAAAATGTTGTGATTCTCGAATATTGGTGCCGTGTTGAAATTTTTTAATTAATAAACTACTTGATAATGTTTGCATTTGAAGTTATTATGTTGGATGTAAAAATCTAGTAGTGGGCAAGAATAAATTATGGAACGAAAATGTGTAAAAGTTGTGCAATGGCTTGGTGTTTAATCTAAAGGAAATTATCATAAATCTTCATTTATCAATAGATGGATGAGAAATGATACATATTATATATATATCATGTCTGTGATTTTTATTATTATGGGTAAGACCCAAAATATCAAACAACTACTAATCATGCAGGCGTCAATGGTAATCTTCACCCTACCTCCCCAAGCTTTCAGTTTTCCATCAATCAAATATTCACCAGATTATTATTTTGTTGTAGTTTAAGGTCATTGCCCACAAAATTTAGCCTTACAGAAAGATATGTATATGACTTTATACACGTCCACTCCACATCTGATGCACCACGGCAGATCGGGTATTATGTCATTATTCTTCATTTTGAGATGGGGGAGATTTTCCTTCAAAATATATCATGTGCGCAATGGAATATGATCAAATCAATTAATCAATTCAGTAACTTTGAAAAATAATATTTTCTCGATTTGGGTAACAAAATAAGGATAATTGTCTGCTCTTTCTTTTGACACTAATATATCTCCACATGATCAAGGGACGACATAATACCCGATCTGCCATGGTGCATCACATATGCATCACATATGCGACGCACCATGACAGATCCGGGATTATGTCGGCCCTTGGTCATGTCGAGATATTGGTGTAGAAAGAAGATTAAACCATCCGCTTTATTTTGGCACCCAAATCAAGAAAATGTTCATTTTCTGACATACTTATTTTTTTAATCGAGTTGGACTTGTAACATGATTTGGAGGAAAACCTCTCCTATCTCAAAATGGAGAATGCCGACATAATACCTGATCTGCCGTGGTGCATCACATATATTGATTCAGGAGATAGATGTAGGATGGATTGGATCTTGTGTCAATTACTTTCAAAGTCAACCCAAATGAATTGTTCAAGTGGTATTGTTGAGAATTCCGTTTTTTCTTTCTTTGTTATTGCTTTTATGATAGGTATTATTAAATTGCTCCATAATCAACCCTTTCATAATTAGTGCTACATAGGCCCTGTGATCTGTGATCTATCACTTTCTTTATATAATATGACCAACTCACAGAAAAACGGATAATGTTAACCAAGGCTCAAAGTTGAAGTTGAGCGTAGAGAACGTGTGGGCCGCGCAGCAGTACGCTGTGCAGAATTGCGTGATAATGCACATCAATTGTGTACACCCACAACTTTATCATGATTGAAGCGCGTCTCCTTTGTGCAGCAAATTACACAGTAATATGAAACTGACGATGTCGTTGTGTGCGCATCGCGCCACCAGATACGTTACACGTGTATGCAGTTTTAGAACGCCTAATGTACATGGTCAATTTCTTACAAGTGTGCTCGCACGCTCTGTCTGAGTTATATACACGTGCATCCCCATCATTGAATTAGCACAGACTCCTGCAGCATGGCGCATTGGTGTACTGCGTCTAGTGCTTAGAGGGTACGCTTATTGGACTTGGTAAAAACAGACTTTGGAGGGTAAAAATCAATGAATCGTGAAGCCGATATGGGGGTGAACGCACCCGTATTATTCAATAGGCTTTGCCATATTCCTAAGATGTCCAAGCCGTATAGATTAGTGTGCGGCGGTCGTTTTAGGAATATGGCAAAAATTGCCCCATGTCCGCTTCACGTGTGCTCGCGCTTATGCACAGTGCGCCCCGAGTCATTTATCTAGCACCTTCTGTGTCTTTATGTCATATCATTGGTAAAAACAAATATTTGGTAGCCCCGGGCTACCAAAACAGTGTTAATATCATATCATTGGTAAAAACTAATTGGCTTCATTTTGTTAAGCGTACGGTCTATGTGGTGGTTACTTTAGCATCCTCTGTTTTCTGAGATTCGACTACATTATACACCAAAGTTTAAGACATAATTATCAAATCTACCAGGACTCCTATCCCTGTCGTACTATTCAACTGCATTAGTGGCAACATTTATAATCAGTCACACTTATACATTTTAATTTGGTGGTGCGTTTATAGATAGGATTGGCAGAGTTTCAGTGTTATCGATGTGATTACCAGTTGCGATTGTTAAATTGTATAATTGCTGGCTATTTCTTTGTATATAAATACCGACGACGTAGTAATTGATTCGATCTGCACGATTTGTCTTATCAGTTGTGTTGCAATAAATGTATATAATTATTATTTTTATTTCAGCTTCTAATGCAATAATTAATGGGTACCTTGTGGTATTCTTTGAGGAAGGGACGAGGACGGTAACGGGATCGATCCTGCGTCAATAATTGGAAACCAGTTTGAAATTCCAGGCATTTTATGAATATTTGGTTAATATGTTTATTGGTAATATATAGGGTCGATCTTGTCTCAATGAATGAAAACCAATTTGAAATTATGGAAACTTTATGAATATTTGGTTAATATGATCATCATTGTCCAGCAGAATCATAAAAAAATAGTGCACTTTGGCGTAAAAACATAAAATTTGGCAGAGATGTATAGGTTTTGACCTACTTATTATTTTTTTGAATATGGGGCCAACTGATTTTTTCCAATTTTGTCACCATTTTTTCAAAATGGCCTCCATATTGACCATCGTTATCATATTTAGTATTATATATGTTAAGTAACTTTATTCCTCTGGAATGTGAAAGCAGGCCTTAAAAAAAATGCATCTGAAGCTCTCCATGTGTGCCAAGTTTTATGCATTTACGAAAAAGTGCACAATTTGTCCCATATTCTTCGCCATTCTGCCGAACTATCAGGTTTGCTGATACCGGATTATACTAACTAAATATGTTTTAATAGACAGTGGTGTGCTGGTTCTTGTTGCAATGGTTCATATTCCAGTGTCTCTAACTGGTAAATAATAGATTGTGTGGCTCACGATGACTATATTCCAGTGGCTCTAACTGTTATACCAAAGACTTTGTTTGAGTGACTCATATAACTCCAGGTCAGAATTTCACCGGTTAGCTCAGTTCATAAAGCATTGTACCAGTGGTCGCAAGGCCAAGGGTTCAAATATGCAGTGATGATGATGATTTTATTCCAGTGGCTCTAACTGGCAAGACAAACGATTTTGGTGGCTCATATAACGTTGTTGTTGAAAAGTGCTATGAAGTCTACTCAGTCTAGAATGTGATATCATGGTGATATCACAGTAATGTCATCTGAACATCACTGTGATGTCAATCTGTAACCACACACTGATGTCATAGTGATATCACATGACATGTCATGGTATCTCTGTGAGCTAACCGGTGTATCATTCGTTGAGATATCACAGTGCGGGTTACATATGAACTCACAAAGCCTCGCAGATATATCATAATATGTCATGTGATATCACAATGACATCACTGTGTGGTTACAGATTGACATCACAGTGACATGCATCACGGTGAGCTCACTTCTTCACTGGTTGGTGCATCGCCTCAGTCACAATTACTTGGGATATTTTGAGTAATTGTCCTGGGTCATTACTCGCGATAGTAGTTTCGTATACAAGTTTCTTATAAAAAGTTTGTAATTTCGGAATGACGGAAAAATGCGGCGTGGTATGCCCATTGCAGAAATGTATACAGAACTGCACAATGTCCATGTTTACATTGGACGAGTGGACCGCCTGAACATATTAGTTTCAGTCAGCGAAGTTTAGACTGAGGTTCAATAAGGTAATTGTGATACGGTGACGGATGATCATATCTGTGGCCAACGGTATAATATTAGGCAGACCTGTTAAAAAATTCCCCTCTCCGGACAACGTCCCTCATTCAAATTTCTGAAAGTAGGCCCACAGTAGGCCTATCTGCTTGAGCCTTGCAATTACATGGAATATTTTGCTTGGGAGTAATTGTCCTAGGTCATTACTCGTGGATGATTCAGGGATGATTATATGGGAAGAATTTTCATGGATAAAAATTGTTGTAGGCCTACGGGACGGCCCGGGAGGGGGAGGGGGTCTGGGATTGTCCTGGGTCATTACTCGTGGATGATTATCTGGGAAGAATTGTTTGGGTAGACATTGTTGTAAGGGCCGGGGTGGGGTGGGGAGGGCCGGAGGGGGCTTAACTAGGTCATGCAATATATTTGTATCGGTATCCATTAAAGTTTACTTACCTTTCTGTAAATTCCATCGTTGTTTATTTTCATTGCAGTCTGTAAACAAACCGCATAGCCATTTGTGTACACACTGGACGGCGTCAACTCTGTCTACTAGCCGTAACACCCGGACAAACTCGCCCGTCGAGCCCGGCCAGTTGGTCAGGATATGAACGGTAGGTCGAGCATGGGCTCTGCTTCCCAGAAACCGGACTTCCGCGGGAGAAATCCCGAGATATTCCGAGACTAGCCGATAGTCATTTCCAATGTCCGTTTCGACGTCCAGCAAAGTAGAAAGTTCAACAACCAACTGCTTGAAACAAGGCAATTCCCGTAGTTGAAATTCAGAGACAGCGTACAGATGTGGCATGTTGATGTCTGATACATAACTCACATTCAAAAAAAAAAAAATCAAGTTGATACTGGTCATATAATTATAGTGGTGACACTATATTATGCACAATTAGTGGTAGGCCTACACTGTTACCTATACATACCTACACAGAACAAATAATAGTGAGTGGGCAATCAGCCGGCAATCCGCTTCCGTATCACAATCCGACGTATTCCATGGCGGCGTGCTATCATGGTTAATGTGCAGCACTGGTAATGTGCATACGAACCAATGAATCGATTTAGAGGGTATATGAGTAGATATTTAACACGACGTTAACCTGCTCGAGGAGATATTATCCAACAGATGTATTAATATAAAATGACACCAGTCTTAGAACATTATGCTTGTTATTGGTTTATAATTGACGCTACTACACACGCGTCAAGATCACGAAAGGCAATGAACCACAACATGTACACACTAATATAATTATCTATTTTTAATATCAACATCACCTTTACGGTATCTTTTATAAGCCATGTGGCCTCGAACAATATTATACTAATAATTATAGCGAATACTTTCTTCCTTATTTGAGTGATTGCCGGGCGTTTATATTTCAGTGGCTCTAATTTGTATATCTAAGGCTTTGGGTGGCTCATATAACCTCTGCATTGAAAAGGGCCAGGAAATATAATCAATCATTTATACAATAACATAATGCCACAGACTAAGCCCGGGGTGGGTGGGGTAACGGCGGAGCCAGCCGCCAGGGTGTAGCCAACGGGGGAGATACGTTCCCCGATATATGGCATAGGCACAATATTTTCGACCTACTATATATCGCCATACCACGCAGTAGTGGCACCAACAACCAACTATACACTACCTCATCACCATTGGTGTGGGAAATTATATACACTTCAAAAGGCGTGTTAGATTCAACACCATTGGTGTTAATTTGAGCATATCTGGTGTTAATATTCACAACAAGGGTGTTGGATTTAACACCGGGGTTGTATTTAACACCCGGTTTGGAGTATATGCATATTTGGTAGGTGTCAATGCTAACAACAAGGGTGTTGGATTTAACACCCGGGGTGTTGAATTTAACACCCGGTTTGGGGTGTATATTTTCCAACATCGCGATGTTGTTGAATTTAATACCTTGGTTTCTACAGTATTGGTGTATAATATTGCCAGTGTCGGGGTTGGAGAATCAGACAGGTGTTTTTGAGAGGGACCTATTACTACTATAATATTAGAGAAGTGGCGTGTCATATCGATATCATGTGTTTTTATCGAGGATAGTGTGTGGGGAAAGATCCAGTAGAATGCGGCATGTAGGTCTACGTGTGTGGAGGGTCGTGCCGGTTTTGCCATTTCCCTCATAGAGCCGTGCTATTATAAATCGCCATGCAGTGCAAGGATAATACAATTTTCTTCTCAATAACCAAATGTGTCTTATTATTGGTGAATGGGGTGCTGAGTACAGACGAAACCGGACCGATGGTATATGGGTATCGTCCGTGTGCGCGATGCTATCAATGGTGAAGCCTGTTCCTCAGCAAAAATAGGGACTAAATGCGTTTTCATGCACATGTGAGCAAAATTAATGATCATTACAAGGCTGTAAAAACTATATTGTTAAATATCTGGTATTATCATCATGCTCTCAAAGTTGGTGTTGATTTGACACCAATGAGCTGGTGTTGGTAAATATACACTAATAATTTATCTCAACTACATCATGTTGGATCAGCTAAAAAGTAGTGGTGGTACTCCGGCTATATATTAGCCATATTCTTATTATGGGATATTTTAACTTTCCTGAAATTATTTGGGATAACAACATTGTGAGTAGGCCTACCAACCATTTGCCTCCTGCAAGACTGTTTTTCTGTTTTTTATGTTTTTCAAGAGTTGTATCTCTATCAGCATATATAACAGACAATTCACCAGATATATGAAAGGGCTTCGCACCAGAGCGGGTAGACCTATTTTTCTCTAACGAGGAGGAAATGATTGATAACATTGGACATTTACCCCCACCCCCCTCCTAGGGAAGAGTGACCACGATTGCCTTGTTTGGGGATTACGACATTGTATTTAATTATAGATCTTCTGACTTTAAAATGCTGGGCTTTACTAATTGCAAAAAGGAAAATTGTATTGATCTGAGAAAAACATTTAGCTAATTTGATTGGATATGATAAGTTGTAATGACAGTTGGAAGTGTTTCAAAGACGTTTACAATAGAACAGTCAATATTTTTGTTCCACATAAGACAACGTCGGCTAAGAGTAAACCACCTTGGTTGAGAATGAGTGTTAAAAAGGCTATCAGCTAGGGACAAGCACACTTTATACAGCAAGTACAGGAAGACAAATATAGGCTTACTGACTATGCAAAATACAAAGAACAGCGTATTTGAACTTCAGCCATTGTTAGGAAGTCTAAAATTAAGGGAACTATGAAAAGGACATTCATACTAATATCAGGACTAATCCAACTATTGAACTTGAGGACAACGGTTCTCTTACTGAAAACGACAAGGAGTTGGCAGAGGTTCTTGGAAAGTACTTTTATTCCGTTTTAGGCGTGGAGATGTTGACAATCTCCCAACGATTGAACCCACTATTGCCGCAGTCAAGTTTTTATATTATAATGGTATCCGAGAACGATGTTATAAGCAAGTTCTCTGCATTATACACAACGATAAATGTCCTGGATTAGATGGTGTACATCCTCATGTATTATCCAAGTGTGCTGAGCAACTGGCAGTCCCACTGTTTAATATATTCTCTATATCCAGAGAGTACTTTACCAACGGAAAGTCTCAAATAAGGAAGCAAGTAACTACAGTCTTGTTAGTTTGACCAGCGTGCCTTATAAAGTTTTGGATTATGTAGTGAGAGACAAGATGATGCAACATTTAAATACATACAATATTATTACACCTAAACAGTATGGATTGGTAGGAGGAAAATATTGTCTGACTAATCTGTTTGAATTTTATGAGGATACCAAGGCTTGTATCGATATGAATGACTTTATATTTTTGGACTATATTAAAGTCGTTGACTCTGTACCGCATTGCAGATTATTACTAAAAGTACAGTCACTCAATTGGTATTGATGGACTATACTCTCACCTGGAACTCTCTTTATAAGAGGAAACAATATGTATCCGTCGACAGGAGTTTTCAATGTTTTAAGCGGTGTACCACATGGATCAGTAGTGGGACCCATTCTCGTCATCCTGTATGTCAATGACATCCCAGAACTTGTTCAATCCAATATTAAAATGTTTGCTGATGACATCAAAATTTATCCTCGTGTGGAAGATGGCACTGCATGGTTCTCGTTTGCTGCAGAACGATTTAATTAAGTTGGATCAATGGAGTATTGATTAGTAGCTATCGTTTGACACTAAGAAGTGTACGTACTGTTATTCACATTGGAACTGATAATCCACGTTTTAAATACTAGATGGATGGAGTATTATTATCCAAGCCAAGTGCCG
>JAODAI010068114.1:0-11963 GCA_027575025.1 Scotoplanes globosa | reverse complement strand
TAAGATTTTCAAGAAGCGCTTTACCACCAAGTTACGTCAACACTCCTTTAGCAACAGGATTATTACTGATTGGAACAACCTCAAAGATCAAATTATTACCTCATGTTCACTAAATGTTTTCAAATCTTGATTGGACAGTTATTAGATAAATGAGCAATTTCAACATCCTTGTTACTCTTGGCATGTGTTGAGCACAGTTTTTGACAGTTCCTACGTTTATGACTTTATCTTGTCAACACCGGCTTATTCGACGGATGATTTTCATCTCATTTGCCGTACTACGGTATAAAGGTATAACACGCCATGACAATTCTGTTATTGTGTCGGACCTGACAATATTGTGATTTCAATGTCATATGAAAGAGAGATCTGTTGGATTTATTTTGAAACCTACTCATTTTTATATATAAGGTACTGAAAGTTGGAGAACATTGTATATGTAATTTAAATGACAATGAACGGAATCATTTGTAGTGTGGTAAGTTTGTGTCGGTCTATGAAATGAATTCTCCAAACCGTACTGGTTTGGGTATTCCCGAGTAGACTATACTTACCTCACTAACGTCTAATTTGGTGCCCATAGGTGGTCCAGCTGGAGGTACAGTGTAGTATCTAGCCAGTGGCTGTTAGGGGTCAGCGGTCAGTTTATTCCCCTGAATAAGTAGGGAGTAGGTGGAGATACTGGATCGGGATAAGTACTGTGCAAACACCCTATAAGGGTTCTCCCGCACGAGATACACTATCGGTATCAGATGGGATCATGGATGGTCATCTAAGGTGATTAACCAGATATGTCGAGGTAGGTATGAGTGATTCTATCCCGGGACCGCCATTTATACGTCCCCGTCCGATGGACGAGAGTGCACATCGGTCTTTGGCCATTTCCCAAAGGTTGACGGAGAGGTGAGAAATTGTAGACCACAATTGAAGTAACAATCATAATCCACAATTTTTGCGAAGAACCTGAACCGAACCTGGTAGGATTCGAACCCGGGCCTCCTTATTGCAAGTCGAGCACTCTACCGCTGAGCCAGCTCACCTATCTTAAAAATATTGGCGTGTCTGAGTTCCATTTATCCACACCCTTTTTTGATCTTATAATTATCTTCACATTTTGATAATGTAAACAGTACTGATGTTCTGATGTTGTTGAAATATAATTTGGAAATTGAAATTGAAGTTGCGTACATATTGTGTATGGTAATTTGTTTATACCCGGTTATTATCAGTATATGATAGTACCGATATGGCTACAGTCCTTGAGTGAACAAGGCGGACAATTTATAACTTCCCGTTAACATATAAGTACATGAACATCGTGCTCCCATTATATTACATCACATTTTAATACCGTAACATAATTATATTATAGACCTACATGTTAGTAGCATGGAGCTGTGTGTACAGTCAGACAGTTGTATTTAAAACTATAGTAGATGCTATATGAATTGGTGATGACTATATTATAACAGTGAGCCGACTATTTCGTAAGCTTGACTGATAGGCCTATATTTCCACACTCTAAAACACCGCGGTTAGATTTAACCAGGAAAATGGTCATATATCATCCGAAATATCCTGAAAGTTACGCACAACACATTCCAGGTTAAAATGAACACTTTTCTGGTTAATTGAAACATTATAAACTAGGAAAATGATAGTATGTAACCAGGAATATGTTATTAATTTAGCCAGTATATATATGGATGATATGTGATCGACCCCGATCCTGGTCCTGGTCCATCTAACCAGGATGTTTTTAGAGTGCATGAGTACGGTTCAGAGCTACAATCTCAACAATTTACGGTTTAATAGAACCATTATCTGCCTCATATATATAGTTGTAGATGATTCGGGTTTCGATTAATATATAGGTATATGTTCTATCTTCAGCATAAAATGTGATGCACATACAGCCTTTAAATATTATAATGTGATTCCGAATCGATTCGTTTTATCAAGCTTTAAAAAGTATACCAATTTCATTTTTCATGCAGTGAATAATTTCACCTGAATTGTTTCTATAGTTTGTCCACTACTGCATATTATATCTGAGCAAATGTAATTAATTAAATAATGTTTGCTCAAATAAATTTGAAGAAATCGAAAAAAAGGTATACAATATTGTCTTCTTACCGATAAAAATCATAATAATGATAACAAAATGATCTATGATATAATTGTTATAAAAATAAGGATTGAATTCTATGGATAATAATATGGAAAGTCATCCGTTTATGAAAATGTGGAAATTAAAATACGTAAAATGTGGTCCATTTTATTACCACAATGTTTTTTTGTTCGGTGAATGTAGCAAACTCTATATGATGTGAATACACCTGCATACAAATCAAGGGATATCATATTCCAATACTTAAAATCATATGAAAGTACAAAAATAATCTAGCACTGATACATACTGATATTAATCACACAACAGTTTCTTTTTGGAGATTTGTGTCACCCTCTTCTGGTCCTTCAAGGTTTCCGTCCAATTCGTTTCGAGATTGCATGGTGGACGAATATGAGGGTGGTGAGTAGTCTGGTGTGTCTGGGAAAATGTTGGGTAATCTACCGCAAGCGACCTGTCTGCTCAATTGAGTGCTCGATTGGGGCACCCACGTGCTTTCTGCACTAGGTATTGGGCTGGAATCGATATTTGGTGACAATAAAATACGTATTCGAGGTTGTGGACGGACTACGTTCGATATCGGTAATGACGTTGGACGTTTATGACGTAACGCGCCGCCACTCTCAGCGCTAACTTCGTTAGCTGTTTCTTGGGGACGTTGTCCAGAAACCTGAGTTGGGGATACTGTCGATTCTGTGTCATTTTGTGTCGGGGCAGAGGACTGTTGCACTGCTTGTTGATGAGCGTGTCCCATATTTTCCAATGTCCTGATGCTAGGAGTATTCGCAGAGGTCGTGTCGCCCATAGATACTAATGCCAAACCGCTTCCAGAAGAAACCAAATGTGAATGCATAGATGATGTTGGAGAACTCGGGGCGGATATTCGTATATCCCTGAAATTCGACCACGACTGACATGCTCGGCGCACGTCGTTTTTGAAACGGCTATTATTTGTGTTCCTACTGTTGCTGAAGAGGGAAAGTAAATTAGGAGTTGTGCGGGTAAAGGCAAAGTTACTTCGCCGCGTCCTTTGAAAGTAAGACTCTCCGTGCGTCCACTGTCCACCGGTGTGCATGACCTCTGATGATCCGGCTCTTGTAGGTGGTCCGGGACCATGCGGTGCTCCGACAGACGGTATAATATCCACGTTCTCTTTATTCATTAGTATCGCCTCCGAATAGCTTGGCGCAAGCTGTCGGTTTCCGAGGAGGAACGTTTCGAGACTGGTCTGGCTACCAATAAAGAATCGAGAGGGTATATTCTGAATCGATTCACCATTCCATTGCTCCATGGACGACATGTTGTTAGAGTACATACTTCCGAATAATTTCTCCACTTGATAGTCCATGACGGATGTGTGGTATGACACAATGAATCTATATGGCCAAGACAATAACATAATAGAAAATAGACAGAAAAGCGGAAGACAGATGTATTTAGGAAGTTTATCAGAGAAAGCGTAGCTGACCATATCGTCAACATACTCTGCGTCAGTTAGTCCCAGGCCTTCCCTGGTTTCCATGTTCTCATCTCTCTCTTCGTGTTCCGCGAAGAATCGCGCTCTTTGCGACAGATAATCATTTTCAGCTTGCTCATTCAAAAACATGAAATTTTTATTGAAGACAATTCTTGTCAGTGAGTGATCCTCCAGTCCACCCGTATCGGACGATACGTCTTTGACACCACAGATGGAGAAATCGAAAGCTCCCGCGGCAGAATGGGTGTTGATCCTTTGATAAACCTCCTGGGTAGACGTGAAGGTGTCACCATGACGATAGTGCGTTACCTGTCGAGTATACCTGCTATAGTGGTACGATATTGCTCGCCACCACACGACGGGAAATGCTGATCGTAATCGACGGATCCTCTGATATACATGACTTACGTCCTCCTTAAAAGATATGGCTAATCGCGTTTGACTGTGCCAACATTCCACCAAATAAACGATGTAGAGTAGTGTGAAAAACGCAGCTGGAATGTAGGTGTAGCCATCCCTGCATGGACTGTCGGTGGATCGGATTCGACTGCCCCGTTGACCATACGTCACGACGATGCGAACGCTGAAACGGCACCACATGAGAACGACCAGGCTGGCAAAGAGGAGTATCGTGAGCAGCAAACACTTCCAATGTGGATCCTCTCGAAGTACTCGCCAAAGATGACGGCGCCGAGGTCGCAGCTAAAGAGACAAATACGAGAATAATAAGAGTAATGACAATAATATAAAATTATTCACAACATAAAATCTAAAATAATGTCAACGTGAAATAATATATATATATATATATATATATATTTAATTTTGCTTATTATTTTTGTCGTATAATTATGTAGAACTGAATTCATAAATTTGATCTGAGCATAATTATTACGATGAGTGGTATATAGTCTTGTTTATTATGGCAAATATATAGCTGGTACTTGGCCGTGTGATGGGCCGCGGACATGCGAAATGGAATATAAGTGAATGACTTAGTGATGTTAATATACGGGGTAAAGAATGGTGGACCATCGTGCTTGGTACATGAATATTGATGACACATAGGCGCAACAACATAGTCCCCGAGTGTGTTAAAATAATTGGATGGGAAGCATTCTGTATCGGATGTAGATACTACAATTAAAAAGCTAGTTGAAACAAAAGGAGTAGATCCGACTGTCAATGAACCCTGCTGGATATAATATATTATATAAATATATGTATGTAATATTATGCATATATGCATACAAGACGGAAGGAAAGAAGGGGTGAATAAAACTAAATTATCGTTTACATTATTTGCATCCACCTAATAAATTAAACATGGACCACTTATCGTATGCAGGTCTATACAGTATCACTATTGGCAATTGTGTTTAATGTACGGATATGTTGGACTCATTGATGTATGTAAGAAATTTAACATTTTACACGAAAGATGGCGAGTCTGTCATACGTTTTTGGGGCACTTGTATATATGCATCGTGCCGTAAATTATACGACTCCCATCTCTAAGTAGTTTAACTAGTAAAATTTACCCGTAGGCAATATCGAACGCGGATTCACAAAATGCTGACATAAAATATACTCCGTGGAGGCGTAAGTAATTTACGTTCATGTTTTATTCATTAGCGTGTTGTAGTGGCTAGGATAAGAGATTCCTCTAAGTGTGGTCGAATGCTATATATGCAAAAAATGAAAATGGGATTCCTGTGTTTCATACGTAGGGTATTATGCTAATTTGGAACTGACGAATGTCGGTGTACTTTTGGGTGTGATTAACATCACACAAACTTATTCTTAAGTGGTGTGAGTATTGAATTCGTCATTTATGAAACGAGATATTTTGGTTTATATAATATTTGCTGATGACGCTGACGAATTCATCATTATTTTTCCACCAGACTTTTGAACAGACAGACTGTATTAGGTTAATTTCAGTACACCATGTGCTACACGAATTGTTCTTGGATACTGGCTGCTAAGCTTTTGATGCTGGCGTTACTGCATTAGTACACGTTATAGGCATATGATTACATGTTAGATGCCTTGGGAGCATAGCACGCCACCATGTATAAATGGCTAACAGAAAAGTAAAAAACGTACTTAAAATGCATGATATCTACGATGTACAGTAGTGTAGTCGTGGGCGTTTACAATTTGAAGTGTTATTTTTTTCTTTTTCTTCAAAGCTTCTAAACAACTATGACTTAATAGTAGTAGTAGGTTTAGTCTCGTACAAGGAGTGTGGTGTGCTATGTTCCCAAGGCGCCTAACGTGTCATTGGAATCATCAATCCGATATGCGTGGTAATTCTCTGACTTAATTGGGTGTTTGTATATCAATGATACAGGCAACTTGTTAGAGCTTTGATGTGTGTATTCGTTAATGTTATATACATTTAGTATATCTTCTGAAGATGGCTGTGCTGTATTTCGTGAAGATAATCGTTGCTGGTATATCAAAGGGTTTGGGTGGCTCATGTAGCCACTGCGTTGAAAAGGGCCGGGAAACATATTCAATCATTCATTGTTCGTATGTTAAAACATGAAGGGAAAATGGTACAATCTTAACGGTAATTTAATCGTTACTGGAATAGCTATATACTTCCACATAGTTTATTATATATTTATATATATTCCACATAATATTAATTTCCAAATAATGCATTGTAGTTGTACAATAACTTCCATTCCTATTGTAGCACAACACGTGCATGCGATTATAATTGATTACCTAGCTAAGGCTGGATAAATGGTATCGATAAATCGTGTCAGGGAATGACCCCCTGGACAAAATCCGACAAGTACCCCAGGGAAACTAGCCCAGACAATGTAAGCCTATTAGGGTCATGGTTAAGGCCTGTATGGTTATACGGATCATAGTATATGGGGTAGTTGTACAGGGGTATAGTCATCCAGTAGCATATTTTCTACAACATTATCTGCTTTACATAGTGCAATATATAGGTTATGTGTTTCTGTATTAACCTATTTTTAGGATTTTTCTCATTTCCCATTAGCGTAAACAAGTGCATATGTGGTAACTTTCTATAAAATAAACATCACCTGCACGATTTCATATTGACATTGATTTAAATTAGCTAGTTTTGTTTTCCAGAAAATCAATTTCCACTTTATTCGATTTACACCGTAATTCGATCACAATGATTGCGTAAAACAGTTTCCGCAATCGTTTCATAAATAGCATTGCACATTACATGACAGCCGAGGGCGAACGTCGAATTATGCAGTCACAATTACGCCATGTCGTGCATGTATCTATAGTATACAGGTATATGTATATTGTAAAGAACAGCGATGCTATATGCACTTAAAATAATAACCAACGGAATTATGAAAAGTATAACGCAACTGTTCTTGGTCGGTTTTATATCACATTGCATTTATAGTTTGTGACAACATAGTTGATAGTTGCGGTACAAATCGAAACATGTAATCCAGGCAGGTCCCATGTCATGCATGTAGTCGAGATATTGTATAATTTCAATCAATAATAATAATAATATCGGCCTGGAAGATACTTTATTTTACGACGATAAGCAACAACTGAAGTGGAATAAGTATATAATACTTGTAAATTACAACTTCACGTCGAGTGGCATGCAGTTGATTCTTAAAATTTGAAATATCCCAGTTGCTGAGCTTCATCGCTCCAAAACCAGTAACCTTAACCGCTTGGCCACAGCACAAATCTTTGAAACATAAATTGTTGAGCATCATTAACTAGCAATGAAAGTTACAATATAATGCTAAGCTTATGTCTAAACAGTCAGGTGTCACTATCATATATTTTGACAACCCATACTTTAGAAAACAATAATAGTTTTTTTAATTCGACAATAGTACATTTTACTTGTCAAGAATAAATTAAGTCTGTGATGGATTTTTGAACATCTAATTACGACGGCGCAAATATTATAATTCTACATAATTTACAATTTAATGCATGATATACAACTATAGGCATATTGCTGGGTTGAACTGCAAACATAGATTTGTATAAATAAAACATATAATTTAACTTAAAAGAGGCTGGGATTGTTCTGATCATGACACAGTAATGGGAGTTAAAGGTGCGTGTAGAGTCATTTTCCAATCAACTTCTAAGCAGTAAGTAGTTAAGTAGACCCGATTCTCACTCTCGAGTCTTGCATGTTCAGAATGTTGAGAGTCGTGGTTTACAAAAATACCACTATAAAACTAGTATTAGCCTAAGGTTAATCGTTCTGGTAACTAACAGGAAACATGCATTGGTCTTGATTAATGAAAACAAAGTTAGGAAACATATCAACCAGACTCAAAAGAACTATGATACTCATTTTATTTATATATACATTGTGTGCAATACCAATCATCCTACACAAATAGTTCCGTTGGATGTAATATACTACGCAAAAGAAAATTTATTTCAAAAGCCTAAATGAGAGGACAAATACCTCATTTCAATGACTTAATATAGAAATGTAGAGGGGTTATGTCAGGCAGGCATATTTTAAAGAAATTAGAAGGAATAGTTTTGGGTATATATGTGTTATTCCAGCACGCATTTATGGACTGGAGACAGTGGCTCTATATGGTGCTCAGCAGCATGCTAAAATAATTGGATGAAAATAATCGCGGGTGCTAAGCGGGTGGATAGAAGTATATAGGTTGGTTGATATGCGGGAGGAAATTCGGATGACTAAGAGTCTTACAGACAGTGTGATAATGGGGTGTATGATATGGGCTGGGTATGTTGTACGGATGGACGATGTGCGACTGACGAATATGGCGATGTCCAAAGTGGATGTTGGTAGAAGGGGTAGGGGGAGACCTCGATTGAGATGGAGGGACTGTGTTGTTATGAATTTTAGGAGAACTACATGGTGGGGAAGGAGATTGGAGGATCATGGCCATAGATAGAGGGAGGTGGAGGGCTTTTGCCAATGATGCCCTTGGTAGGTATATTCATCAGGTAGAGAGAGATACCTATGCACTATATACTAATTAGTTGGTACTATGACCGATCAAGATTCATGTAAGACTTTAATATTATTCGTGATCCTGGATCCGAAATATCGCATTAAAATTCCCCGAATAAGAAAGTGCGTGTTTACAATATGACCCTTTTATAATTTATTTGAGTACTTCTTCGTAGGTCATGTTTGCTGTTGGCAAGATAGTCCCCGTTCTTCGCTAATCTGCCTATATTGTATTATATTGGGATACTTTGGTATTATGAATTGTACCCACATATCGTGTTGCAGGTTCACAAGTAGCAAGCTATCCCGTGATTAATATGCAAGTAGGCGACAGTCCTGAGGCTCGAACCTAATACTGGTTCTGTATATTCCAGGGCACGGATATTATGGCTTCGGTATTATTTCTTTGAGTAGTTTGGTTTTACAAGTAGACCACATAGGTCAGAGTAAAGCGTCATTCGAGTATATTATACTGTCTTTAATATGGTACATATATAATATCTATGGACGACGGACATTGTTTGATTTCTAAAATAAATTGAAAATATTTGGACAGATCACGCCATTACAAAAGTGAGCTGTCTCCGTTTATTCAATGTACAAATTATTGTATGCATCAACTATTTATTTACGTTTCATTTGCACATTACGTCATTAACTGGTGGATACGTTGTATGTATATATCAGGTCAACTAACCCGGACACCTACCCCCAGACGAATACCCTACACAATTACCCCAGATAACCCAACCCTTGAACTAATCATTATGGTTGTGTTGGGGTTATATGGTTTGGGATGTCAGGAATTACCTGTCAGGGGGCGAAATTTGTATTACTAGTTGAAACGAATAAGAAAGTGTGTGTTACAATATGATCCTTTTATAATTTATTTGAGTACTTCGTCGTAGGTCATGTTTGCTGTTGGCAAGAAAGGCCCCGTTCTTCGCTAATCTGCCCATATTGTATTATATTGGGCTACTTTGGTGTTATGAACTGTACCCACATAACGTGTTGCAGGTTCACAAGCAGCAAGCTATCCCGTGATTAATATGCAAGTAGGCGACAGTCCTGAGGCTCGAACCTAATACTAGTTCTGTATATTCCAGGGCACGGATACTATGGCTTCGGTTTTGTTTCTTTGAGTAGTTTGGTTTTACAAGTAGACCATATAGGTCAGAGTAAAGCGTCATTCGAGTATATTATACTGTCTTTAATATGGTATGTATATAATATCTATGGACGACGGACATTGTTTGATGATAAATTGAAAATATTTGGACAGATCACGCCATTAAAAAAGTGAGCTGTCTCCGTTTATTCGATATACGAATTATTGTATGCATCAATTGTTTATTTATGTTTCATTTGCACATTACGTCATTAACTGGTGGATACGTTGTGTGTATATATCAGGTCAACTAACCCGGACACCTACCCCAGACGAATACCCTACATAATTACCCCAGATAACCCAGCCCTTGCACTAATCATTATGGTTGTGATGGGGTTATATGGTTTGGGATGTCAGGAATTACCTGTCGGGGGGGGGGGGGCAAAATTTGTATTACTATAATTTGAATACACACAATGGCATATTTACGTTGTAGACCAATCACATTTTCCTATAATTTGAGTTCGGATTATGAAAGACCGATATCGATTATGTAAAGGGGACCATAATTCCCAAACCTTGTTTTCTAATCAATTCCCGTTTTCTAAAAAACGTTGTCAATATGCAAATTTTCCTCGATTCGACTAGTAATACAAATATCGCGTCAGGGGCTGTCCGACTCCGAGGTGCGTATAACTGTACCCAGTTTGGGGTTTATTCAGTGGGACACACTAAGCAGGATACCTACTTATGAATACGGTGTATGTAAGTTAGTATATGACGTAAAAGAAAATTGGATGGGAACAATTTTGGCATATACCTTCGTTTTACGAACAAATACCGCCATTTATTTTTTAATGAAATATACTGTTTGTGCCACATAAAATTAAATTTACTCAATGCAAATTAATTTACTCAACAAAATATAGCTTCACAGCTCATGTGTATCAATATTGTGAATAGGAAAATTGGTTTCGTGAACACAAAATGAGTATTCATAGTACGCTGCACCAACGTGCTTTTACAGTATCGAATATACTTTTTTATAAGAAATTCTTCTATAAGAAACTACAACCAGAAACAAAAAGTGAAGAAACTTTTAGTACTACATTGAAAATTATTAATAAACTCCCCCCCAAATTAGTATTGAAAATCATAATAAATATCTTCTTTCATTATGTAGTGTGTATAATATAAAGTTCAGTAGTTTCTATATTGTTATATATAGGCTTAAAACCACCAATTAACCTATTTGCATCAATAATTTCATAACATAGATGTCGTACACAAGATTGCCAATTATATCATATACTTCGATAGTAAAAATTGGGAAGCAGTTAAGAAACTTTTAGTAATAAAATCGGCAAAAAGTACTGACATTTTTCAGTACTAGGGCCTGACCCTAGTTTATATAAAAAGAGTGTAGTTCACATTAGTTATCAAATCGTATTTATATCAGTATATGTACCAATAATAAAATACCCAATGATTCAACGGTACCTGGCAAATATAGCCAATATCAATTATGCCATGAAGTATGACTAATACGAGCTTTGTGTTTAAAATGACTTGTTTAGAACTTGAAGCACAAGTAGTTACTTTGTTGTACAAGTTTAGCTGAGTATATCATTATTTTGTTCACAACTTCATCCGCCACATTACCTGCAGTATTTTAAATTCCGGAACTAAATTTCAACAAATATCGACAGTGTTTTTCGATCATTGATATGGTAAGTACTTAAAGTAAAACTATTAATAATACAAGTGTGTTTTAGTGTGGACGTCAATGTAGGAATAAGCACTTAAACATCCAACTATATATCAAGTTTATATTTGGTCATTACAGTATGAAGGATTGGGCATTGCATGGGCACAGTACAGTTTACGGTGTGCAGTACATACATTTATGTCCAATGTGCTTTGGCCTGTCATACACTCTAAAAACATCCTGATTAGATTGCAGGATCGGGGTCACATATCATCTACCCATATCCTGGTTAAAATAATAACAAGTTCCCTGTTAAAAAATATAATTTCCTGGTTAATAATAGCTCAATTAACTAGAAAAGTATTAATTTTAACCAGGAATGTATTTTATTTTAATCAGGATATGGGTGGATGATATATGGTGAACTGATTCATTCGTATGAACCACCTCGCAACCTGTGATCATCCCATGTAGATAACTTAGTACAACCGCATTCGAATATTATATGTTATGGAAGTAAATATTTTGCTTTTGCAGCTGCAACACATT
>JAODAI010068003.1:0-11963 GCA_027575025.1 Scotoplanes globosa | reverse complement strand
TACTAATCTTCGAAATTAGTAACTTTCCCGGTCTTCAATTCTCCTAAACTTTTAGTATGTTATTGTCTAGACCCTTCTTAACATAAATCAGCAATAAAACGTTTATTTGCAATTTTTTTAGGGTCAGGCCATTTATTTCTTATTTTGACCTGCCTGTTAGCAATTGCTAACGTTTTCAATCCATATCAATCCATTACAATCCTTTATTACTGTGATATTTTGAGGACTTATTTACTTTGTTAGAAGTGTATTTCTAGTGGAAATTAAGTCAACTTCGCTCATGGAAGACGTCACGAAACAGTATGTAACATACTGTCTATTTCCGCGAATAAATAGCCTAGGTTAGGTCCGTTACGGTAACCGTGAAAGGCCTGCTGCGCGCCGTGAGCCATGTTTTAGTTTTACTGATACTGCTGACTGAGTACTGGACATTAATAAACAGTAACAGTCAGGACAGTCAATGGCTCTCTTTGGCCATAGTCTCCCCGGTGCCTGCCAATGTGGCGGGGCACCATTGGGAACTTGGTTTGGCCTAGCCTAGGGCGGCTATACATAGGAGTACTATACTTAGCATACGCCTAACGTTACGCATTTATTTTGTACAATGCCAATCAGCAAATTTGGGTACTAACCAAATCATATTGTTCTAGTAGTATACTAGAAAACGACCATGAATTAGGCCTAGCCTAGATTCTATGCTATGAAATAGAGATTGCCACAACTTCAGTTCGTTCTGTCACAGCTAGTGTCAGAAACTGAAGTTTCTGCTAGTGCTATTGCTTTTGCTAGAGACTGCACTGCATGACTGTAGTATACTACTGAGTACTAGTACTACTACGTAATGTATGTACTGCGGTACTAGGGATAGGCCACTGCCTGCCGTCTAGAATTACTGGAAGTTTGGCGTAACTGTTTGGGCCTAGGCCTAGTACCAATTTGCAACACCAACATAATTTTGACAAGCTGTAACCGGTAAAACGGTGAAGAAAAATTGGTAGGCCTAGTTAATGGCGGAAATTAGTGAATCCCACATTTTGAGAATATGAATGATCCTCATCAGAAGTCAGTCAAGTCGGTCAAAGGTTTAACCACGATTTTACATGGATTTTGAAGATCTCGGAGACTGACGAGGATAGCCTATTAGTAGTACGTACGGCTTACCAATTTTGTTTAATCAAATCCATGGAAGGAACACATAAAGTGGTTACACTGCTTATTCAGTGGTGGTTTGGTGTTAATCAGCTACCCAAAGTGGTGAAAGTTTTTAGAGGATGAGACTATTAGTAGTTTGTTTTATCAACTTCACTTGGGGTAAGTGACATACATACCACAATTTCATTTTAAATAAAGATCTCAATGCAATTGAGGGTCGGCTAAACAATTTTCAAATGAGTATGGGGGAAGATAACCTCCGATAATTATATTTAAATTCTATAGCCTACATATATGTATGTATATGCTTGAATTTATTTTGAATATTGAGCCTCCACTTCGGTTGAAGGTACCTCCGTCATATAAATTGAGGAAGAGACCTCTGCAGTTGACCTAGAAATAGAATGCCTCTTTTCTGGCGGGTAATTAATTGATAAATCACAAAACCAATGGCGGCTTTGTTTCAAATATTTTTAATATATCAAAAGAAATAAGGTGATTTTAGAATATTATATTTTGTCAGAACTAATGACAGGAATACAGCATAATTGAGATAGTATTTTCATTTAGATGAATACTTTTGAAAACAGAATGTTTTTATAGAAAATACAATTTTGGCAATTTATTGCTTACCATTTGTTTTGACAAATGAATTAATGACTGTATATATATTGAGTTAGTATTGTCATTTAGATGAATACTTTTGAAAACAGAATGTTTTTATGGAAAGGCCAATTTTGGCAATTTATTGTTTACCATTTGCCTTGACAAATGATTGTAACAATTGATGATGACATACTGTACTAATACAGTACTATATGTGACATGTACATAAAACTGTTCCATATAATATTGTTGTTCACCCTACCGTATAGTGTACGACTTCTTAAACAAACTCAAGAAATATGTTTTTTTGAATAATTTGAAAATTCAAACCATGATGCAAAATTATAGTATTATTAAACATTTTTGAAAAAATCAATGAATTTTCACATATTTTCACTGATATAGATAATGTAACAAATTGAAGTTTGGTATGTTGCTTTGCATTACAAACAATTTAAAAAGAAAAGACGGGTACTTAAAGAATAAAACATGGCCATATTGATATTGTAGAACAATGTACCTTTTTCTTAAACTTTTTTTTAAATGATGGTTACAATATATTGACAAGTAATTCGGCAAGTTGACCATGTTAAATACATTATATATTCAATAACGTTAAGCCTCTGGTATGGAGCAAAAAATAATGAGAGACATTATTTAGAAAAGCTAGCTTCATCCACTTGTTGCCCTTACAAATTGTACTATATATGGCAAAAATATTAATCTGTTGATTCGGTTAATGGACAACATAACAACGGTTGTTTTTAAAAATATGGGTGGTATAAAATAAATTCCATAAATTAAATGACTAAATCTATATTTGACATATGGATATATAGCAAATTGTTTTCCAAGCAAGCAATATCAGATTGCTTGCAAGTTTTTAATGATCAATTAAAATCGATGTTGGATACAAATGTTTTTAAACAAATTTCTTCCAAATTTGGAATTCCTGATATTCATTTGTGTATAAATAGACAAAATAAATCAGGTCAAGAGATTATGTAACTGACCCAGTATAATTACAGTAGCATTGCATGTTGCATTTCAATCAATTGAGTGTAACCTGTTTCCGTACAATTACATCTGATGAGGATGATGGTTTCTTCATTGTGTCGAAATGTCTAACACAAACATGGCTTCTTAAATTGGTCAATTTGTTTGATCTTGTTGTCTACCTAGAAGTGGAATTGTTATCAAATTCTTCAGGGGAAATACCTTCACTACATTTGTATAACTTTGAGTAAAAAAACAGTTAGGCATACCAGAACAGAATATCGATATCATGGTGGTCTCATGAAAGGTATCTACTCAGAAACATTGTGCCAAATAATAGTGTCAACAAATGTTTCGATATTTATAATCAAAGTCAATCCAATGTATATGACTACCAAACTTCCAGATGGTTTCATTGTTAAAAATGTAAAGGTATTCTTTAATATAAAGCCTAATTTGCCAAGGTATACATGTATGTGCATGCAGGATCACATTATAATAAGTTTAGAGTACTTTCGACAGTCAAGAAATTTGATTGACAGTTTTAATGCGAAATACTGTACTTGAATGCAAAGTAATAACAATTGTTCAGCTCAAAGACAACGTACAGTATACATTGATTAATATTATTGAAATGGAGATTTATTCAACTCATATTATACTTTTGCTACATTATATCAGATTGTTAAAGCCTGGTAGGCATGGTACAAGTAGTTATCTTGTTAAATTGTAGTTCAGACATTATCTACCATGCAAACAATTACATACTGCTATTTTATCTAATGTAATATCATAAACGAATCTTGCTAATGTGAGGGCAGGAAAAGAGTTTACTTATTAGTAATCAAAATCCTTTCAATGAAATGAAAAGAGTTAAAATGGAAGGTGGTTAAAATATATTATTACACTAACTGTTTACCTGTAGTTAGGCCCTATTTGACACTGTTTTTTCAGTGTCAATCTCAAAAGTAAAATCAACAAATCTACAGTAGGCCTATCATACCTTTTTTAAGCATGCTGATTGAAGAACAAAGGGTATATTTTAGAAGTTATACAATAAACCATTTTAAGAATCATAAAAAGGTTTTATAACTTCATTAATAAAACCAATTCAATTCATTGATTGATGGTACTTTTCGGAAAGAAACTACGTATTCTAAATTACGTTTTATTGATGAACAAAGGATGTACAGTATTACAAGAGAATACTTTTTCATACAATAATACGAGAGATTACATTTTTTGTAAAATTAAGAGCAACTACCGTTTTAATGACAAAATACCCAAGGTAATGTACATGTACATACACGTGCAATACCTGAATTGGTTTAAATATCTGATATTACGTCGAACGTAATTGTGAAATAAAATGAAAAGATTAAACGATAACTTCCTTGTTAGAGGTGTGATCTTTATTTTATGAATAATGGAAATTGAGAGGTATATTATAAAAGACAGACAATAGCGTAGGCCTACTGGTAGCAATTTGGTATGAGTGTTAAGGAAACCCATATAATATTGGATCTGATATGTCAAGATAGTAATATATTTAACCAACGGCGATAATTAATAGATACCTAGAACTATCGGTCTTGTCTTTGCACCGTATTCCAAGATATTAATATGGAACATCAGATAGGCTATCTATTATACAAGTTGGGCATTGAAAAATGGCTCAAGTCCCTCTGCGGACAAGACCATCTTCGAATATGTTAATTACAATTTAATAGGTCGATAGTAGTCTAACCCATCTATATTTTATATGATGCTAGCAATGGATAAAAATAGTTTACACAATCACGATAACCCTATTTCAAAATAGCAAATAATACGGTGAATTAAAAAGATAGTGCACCCTTAATGCACATCCATCATAATACATTGATCATAATATTATTGTAACATTTTAATATTTTTTGTAAAATCTACGTACAGAACTTGAAAAAAATGACAAAAAAAAGTACATAACTTTGCACACTATGAATGCGACATCCTCCTTAACATTAAAAAGCTGGTGAGATCATGACGTCATGTACTCAGTTGTAATATTGCTGTGAGAAACTTTGAATTGACTTACTGTGTAATTTCCCCATCGAAGTCATCCAATAGTTAAGCGATTTTTATGTACAGATATACACTTCATAATTCACCCAAATCCCATAAATCAATTCCAAACACCAAGAAGAATATAGAAAGGGAAAAATTATTACTGTTTTCCAGCGAAACTGTTGAATTTAAATGAATACAAATTGACGCAAAAATTTGAAATGCATATTAGCCCGTATAGTACGCGTATAATATCGCGAACAATGTTTAAACTACTGTTACGTTACGGTAGACGCCTCGATTATGTGTGGCAGTATTCCAAACTGAGTACAACACGCCAAAAGAGTTATTCTCAAATCCAAATTAACAAGAAGTAAACAATAACTTTAAATGGTGATTTCTTGAAATTATAGATTACTAAAATTGTCAAATGCGTTACATAGTATTAATATATTTTCCTTGATTTTCTAGATTATTTTGAAATGAGGGTGGACTATACTTTTAATCGTAATTATACATTTTTATGACACTTATGCCATTTTGTTTAATTCAATCTGCTATGTAACCTAGTAAATTACATGCCTAATAATAACTATTGTAGAATGTAGTACAGTGTATAGCTTGGTTTGTAGTATTTTAAACATTACATCTTATCGCAGTCCTCGTTTTCGAATCTAAGGGTTAGAAGCATACAATTATATAGTTTTTATTACGCATTATATTGGGGTTATTTTACTCTTTTTTAGCTCTAATACTGATTATGAATGTATATTTTCATCAATATTGTTATATTTGTATACATATGAACTCTTTAAAACCGAGCCCAGCAACACGTCCAACAGGAAGGATCTGTCAGACTCACCTTTCTAATCGTTTCAAGTACCCCCATGCATACTCGCCGCATCGTCGATCTTGGTGCCTAGTTCATCCAACGAAATGTCTCTGGGCTGTCGGTCTAAAATGCTGTATTATATTTCAATTGAATTCATTTATCGGCATAGTAACCGGGTGAATAAATGACGTGTATATTGATCGTATAGCATTACGTCTGCGAAATGTTTCTACATGTGACTGACGTGACGTCATCTATATTATTATCGCCACGACCGATCACCTTTAATGCAGGTGTCACAAATTGATGCATGGGGAATCTTTGACTAATTAATTTATGTTATGTAGTGAATCTTGAACTAATAGTAATAGAGGAGTGAACTGTGTATGCATTTGTATACGTATCTTGTTGTTGATATACCTTTTGGAGGTGAATCTTGAACTAACAAAATAATAATCCTGTGAATATTTGACTAATAAAATGGCACACTTTTGTGAACTAGGGTGAAATCTTGGTGGGGGGGGGGAGATTACGATTGACGCCTGCATAAGTAAGTATACCTAGATTTTCTTGATTGTATACATTATAGTAAAACATATTCAAGTACCAGGAAAGTATTGTTTGTAGTGATGTACGTTTTCGAGAAGTATCAACATTATTTGGATAACGTAATGCTTCTATATGAGACTATTATCTAGTAGTAGTAGAATTGACAAAGGCAAGCTTTCTTAACGTATTTTATTTTATTTCGAGGAGCTTGCTCGGGCTGATCACTCAAGTTCAAAGTGATTTATTTGAATGAGTAATTCTCTTTCAAATTGAGTTTTCTTGTTTGTTAAATTGCATTGATATATAATACGATGAATAAACGATTGATCCTATTGGTCGAATTAGAGAATACGATTTAACAACGATGATCGTATATTCATGACATTTGAAACTAACGTGATAATTTTAGCGCGTCTACAATATATTATATCTGTGTTTTGTTTTGCAAACTTCCAATTTCCAACTCTTATATGAATGTATTCGACTGTTGAACTGGAGATGTGTATGAAATTGAACATATGTATTGTATTGTGGAAACTATAGCTTTTCGCCAAGTGACGTCATGTGTACCTTTGGACTGTATGGGATTATGGAGGTGTCGTAGCACAATGGTTAGTGCTACGTTTGAGTGATCCGAGGATTACTGGTTCGAATACTGGCGGAACCATTTCACCGTGTGTCACTGAGCAAGACACTTAATCTCGATTGCTTATCTCCACCCAGGTGTTAACTGGGCACCTATCGAGGTGAATCTATGTCACCGGGCGCCGCTTTAGCTGCTGCCATTAACCTACTATATGGGTTCGACGAGTTCACCAATGACTGTGGAAATGTAAAGTGCTTTGTACCTATGGTAGAAAATGGCGCTATATAAATGATCGACACGACATTTACATTGTTACATTTACATATGATCACTAAAAAAAAATTTGGGTGGTATCTCCTCAAATAAGTATTATAAAGCTAGCAGGACTTCGTAATAGTGTGGAAATAAAGCATACATGGAGGATCACGTGACTTATTGATGTGTATGTAAACTTCTGAAAGTTATTATTGATTGCGCAATCATGAGGTACACTAATGCGTGCACCTGGTTGGCCCTGTGCATGATTCATTTTCAGGCACATTTCCCTATGACGTAAGACATCTAGTTTTTATATAGTATATATACGTATCTTCTCCGTTTAGTCTGGTCTAAATATAGGATATTAACCGAATTTGGGGGCATCTGTCTGGTACAATGCAGCAGAAAATATGTCTATCATGGGTCATTTTTAATTTTAACAAACACCAAACAAGACTGGCAAATTATTGAAAAACTAAAAAAAAGTACGAGCAAATAATAAAATAGTAACAATGCACGGGATTATTACTACAATGTAATATGAACAAAAATGTAAATGATATGCCATGCTATAGGACTTGGCTAGGTCTACGAAATAATTCCCAATAATCCCACCATTTATGTGGTTATCTGAAATATAACAATCGATATTAATGATTTGTACCTTTAAAGTGTAAGCTATTTCGAAAAATGTCTGCGTATAATATTATATACAACAATAATAATATTAATCTGAGATAGCTTGTATGATCTCTTTGACTCGAAAAACATTAGTTTGATGACATAATATAAAATGTACAACATACATATAGGCATCAATATAAAGGTTTCTAGAACAATTGTACTCGAGATCTTATTCATCTTCTAAAATGGCAACGCGTACAAATTGCCATCACTCTTCAGCTTATCATCACGGGTTTTCATGAACACCACATGTATCATGCATGCATGTGGTCAATTTGAGCCACATGTATGGCGATATACTGTATTATTCCGGACAGGTATTCCCTATTTAGTGTGTCTTGTTGTAAGTATTATGGTGATAAACCCACCAGTTATACCATATAATAATATAACGTAGCAAAAATACCAATTCAGATGACAGATCAGAGACGTACTAGACGTATATTGTGATAACATATTTTTTTAATTACCCCAAAAATATTACATAGGCTTCATACTCAAAATAGAGAGCAACAATTCATATATGGGTAATATTTTAGCATTGAGAGGTGAATTGGTCAAGCACCTTAGTTGACAAATACCGCCTTCAGCACGAACACATGACTTCACGTGGTTATGATGTGGAATTTCAAGATATTGTACGCTTTGTACCAATGGATTTGGTCCTTTTCGTAAGTTAATACAACTTGTTGTGTATTTCCATGAATCGTGTGTGCCGCAATCTCGCAATCCGTTCCGAAACGCTTGTAACGCTGCTTCCAATTAATAACCATTTAAATTCGAAATTAGTTACACACTTGGGCGTCAATCCCGGGGACAGGGATAAATGCCCCCCACGTTCTGGTGGCGGGGGGACACAATACCAATTGTCCCCCCACACACTCATCTGCACTTTTAATGGATTCCTATATAGTTCTGTGGAAAATGTTGGTTGATTTACCCCGACGATCAAAAATATCATTCAAGGAGTTGTTCATTCAAGGAGATGTTATACATCGCCTTACGCGCGACGTATAACATTCTTGAATCGAGTAGGCTACCAGTACTGCATGGTAGTCGGCTTGTATTTTATGTTTCTATAATTTAGTTGATTTTCTTGTTTGTATGAAGCTTAGATGAAAGCCAATAGTTTGTGGTAAGTAAAACACAGGCGCGGATCCATGGGGTCCTGGGGTCCGGATCCCCCCTGCTGGTCGAAGATTTTTTAAATATGCCTTATAGGCCGATATAGTCAGGGTCCCCCGGACCCCCTGCTCAGTGGTGATTTGTTTAATATACCTTCCATATGGCATTTTCATTATTATTTATTTTTCGTAGCTGCCAGGAGAACGCATTTCAGCACATCACTTTAAAAAAAGGACCCCTACACACAATCTCACATGGTTACACGCACCTGGCACTCTCAGTTGCTGTTTGTGCCTTCAATTTGCGTCCGCTTTTTTGTAAACGTAACCAGTTTAGATATGTGAATGATTAATTATACAAAACATATTATCATTTTCAGACCCCAAAGGCGCGGATTCAGGCGGTCCAGGGAATACAAAATACCATGAGGAAGGTTTGGGCGGTGGCGGATCGCTCTAGATTCGCGCCTGAATAGGCCAATTGTAGGACATTTTTTTGAAATGCCCAAATTTTTTTAAAAGATAAAAAACAAAAAAGGTAAATTTGTAACACAAAGTTAACCTTAAATTTCAGAAAATTTTGCACCAGATTGCATCTAAGGACACTTCTGTTTTCAAAATGTTTGTGTACGCTCCGCGACAGCCACAGTGGCGCTCCGCTTAGATAGTTTACTATACAGATCAGTGGAATAAACAAATCAGTGAATATCATGGACATCCATACCTGCGAAAAATCCTGGATCCGTGCCTGAAATAAGTTCAAATATATCACTATGTAAATTTGTATTACTTATAATCTGTGATTTAGTGTCATAATTTCAACTACAGACCTTCAAGAGTGCGCAATTTAGCCTAACATTATGTGTACCGTTGTACGACTGCGAACATGTCAGTAGCGGCGTATTTATCGGCTGTGAATTACTTTATTATTTTATGTCATTATTATGGCATTCACGTATATTTCCATTTATGTCTGATAATCGCATGTATTATATATTTTAATTCAATCTTTTCTAAGTAAATACGTATTTACAGTTGTAAGACATGATCGTTTTATTCACCGTAAATTTAACGTTTACGATCAGTTAGGCATTTTCTGATTGACGTGTTCAAGACTACGTGTCTCGCGCAAATATTTTCGGAAATGAGGGCAGCATTCCACAATCCAAATTCTACAACCAATTCAGCGTTTTCTTCAGGCGAGGGAGCTCCATGGTGGTGGATAATGAATGAATTAATAATTACTTTAAATTGCAAGGTTTGACATCTTAGAAAGCACTAAAAACGCAAAGCTTCAAGGGGGATTCACACCCTTCACCCCCATAAGGGGCCCTAATGCGACCCCTTGACCCCACGACAATTAAGCAATCGCTAAGCGATTGCAACGATGCCTTCGGCATCAACAGTGGTGTGTCCCCCCACTTTCCAGGATGGATTGACGCCCTTGACTCGGCCCCCATCAAGGTGCCCGCAAATCAGGACTAAATACTGTGCAACCACCCTAAAACACACAGGGGGACTAAATGGGTAAATGTCCCCCCGGACTTTTTAGCCTATGATGTAACTATGGCGGACTTTTTATGTTAAAATTATAAATCAGGATAACTCTATATCCAGTGATATCAGGCGCGGATCCAGGGGTGGGGTCGCCGGGGAGCGCGACCCCCCTATTTTTTCATTGTTTGGCGTTACACTATTCACCGATAATTCCATTACATAAATATGTAGGGCGCCCCCCTTTCTAAAAATCATGGATCCGCCACTGGATATAAAGCCGATATAAAAACTGGTTCCGGTGTGACAAGGGAAAAGTCCCCCTGTGGGAAAAGTTCCCCGACTTTATATTATATCAAGTTGGATCAATCCAACATCACAGTGACGGTGCATATTATTGTGTCCAATTAATGTTAAGTAAATGTACATTTCAGTAAATGTAGGTCTGTTTAGTTGACAGTGCATTCGTCAGTGCGGTGATTAATGTAGCACGACTATACATACTATATGAATATGAGTATTGGGGTTAGTTGATCTGTAGCGTCTATTTATAACAGTTACCAACATCACCTGACTATTTTGCAACACTTCCTCTTAAAACTAATGTCGCAATAACAGACGTTGAAACTACGTCCATGCTCAATTAACCCCATGTGAAATGGCACAACTAACCACAATAGGTTATTTTGACTTACATGTCCATTTAAACGATAGTCGTACAATTTTACCACGAAAACTCAACGCCATTGTATTCATACCGTAATTATTTATGTATACAAAAACTATGACAACTGTACCTCTTATATGTGTGTCTATACATCACCTTAGCAATATTGATGCTCGAAATTCACTTGAATTGTGAAAATATGAAAATATTAACCTCGGCGATATGTCATACGACTTATTCCTGTGAATATTTAGCGGGAAAGTGCTTTCTGGAATACTGCACATTGTGAGAGTAACGTTGTATTACGATAATTACGGGAACACAGCTAAAACACGGGTGGTTCAACTAACCTGCCGGCTCAACTATCCCCACTCTCCCCTAAGTGAGCACTCAGTCTGCGACGGTGAGGATAAACTTTAGTGTCATCGATTCACTTGACGCCGATATTTCAACACAGTGGTATATATATGCCAGTATTAATATTGGTCCCTTTCTTGGACACACATTTAGTAGATATAGCTAGTTTTCAGTATTTCTTGAACTAAAAATGTCAAGCCTATATATACCGATCTATGTATACTGATCTGTATTCCTAAAATTAAAAAGTGAAGATAAGTTCCTCTGACTATACATACAATTTAATTTGATAGTATCGCCACCAATATATTTGATGACATTATCAACACCTTTCTCAATACGCGCACTACTGGGTCCACAATAATGAAATTTGAAGGAAATCTTGAATTGAATGAGGATCACTAGATAACTGAACCCTTTGACTGCCAAATTAATTCCAGCACTCAGCCCCGGCAAACACCAAACGCCAGCGGACTGATCATCGTTGTGTGCGTGGCCGTCTCGTTTGGCTGCGCACATGGACAAAGCCGTTCGCATGTTTAGTTTAGTTTAGTTTAGTTTATTTCAAACTCTGTCGACCCCTTCCAGGGTATGAGAGTAACATATATCAAT
>JAODAI010067892.1:0-11964 GCA_027575025.1 Scotoplanes globosa | reverse complement strand
CACTGTTAATACTTTGCTGATACTGGCCACCCTTATAACATGGTCTGGGCTCATTGGTAGCTGGTTCTCAATGTCGGTGCCAATATTTTGGCGTAAGTCTTCTTACGCAACGAAAATTCCCTTACGTCATATTCTCAAAAGCATTTTGTTCCTAATTTTGTTAGTAACTTTACGCAAATCTAACGGCTGACGTAACGTTGATTTTGTTGTTACATTTTGTTGAATAAATAACACTTACCGGTCTCAACAAATATTGGGCATTTCAATATGCAAAATCCTGTTGTAACCCATTATTGTATATTTCCATGACCGAATTTGATGTCCAATAGTCCACCATTTATCGAGCTCATATATGTTCAAGTGCAACACTATCAAAAATATGTGTTCTACGATAGTACGATATAAAGTTCACTGCACAGGCTCAATGTACATAGTACATGCCACCTGTATGCAGTGCTATGAAATATTACTTTCCCTTTCAATGTTGTCAACTTCATTTCAGGAAAATTATGCGCGACAGGTGCTATTTCCAAAGAATTATCATAACAAAATAATTTCATATAAATGTTGTTTGAAGCCTTTTCTCAAGAAAACACCAAAGAAATAGGCTTAGATTAGATTAACAAACTGTCACTTCTTCTACTTCTTTGGTAGACATACACAGTGTAAGTTACGAAGTTCGTACGATGGTTTTGTGAATAGCACTTGAACATTTACGTACGAACTACATAGGATTTGTGGCGTACGAACTTTCCTAGGCAATTATTTGTGAATACGGCCCAAGTTTTGTCTGTCTGTCGCCATGTTTAGCCAATCAGAGGTCCATGCTGGTTATCATAGCAACCACATTAAAAAACATATATAACGATGAAATGTTTTTTATTTAAAAATCAGTCCTAAACCACTCCACCCCCATCTTCCGCCCTTAATTACATCTGCCTTGCTAGTCGCCAATATGTTGTCCTCATCTGATCCCTTACCTCTGTCCTTCTGCATTATTGTCTCTGGTCATTTTAAAAATAAGTTTTCTTCCTTCATCATCATCCAGCTGCTTGTAAATGTTACCTTCATTGTCACCCTTGCCCTTTATACTGCCCTCCAAGTTGCCCTCGTTTTATGCCCACACGTGTGACGCAAAATCTAAATCAGATTGTTTCCCCATATCCACTGGTCTCTTCTAATTGATTATATTATTCTTAACTGCCCTTGGTGATGATTATATTCATGTGGCTCTAATTCAGTAACTGGTATATCAAAGGCTTTGGGTGGCTCATATAACCACTGCGTTGAAAAGGGCCAGGAAACTTATTATATTAATTCATTTATTGATACTTGTTTGGTCCACCACATCTGGATTTTCTTCCATGGTCCACAACCTATGCTCAGTCACATCCACCAAAGCTAGCTATAAAGGGTCCAATCTTCCTCTACAAGTCGCTACCTGACCATGTACTTCATTATGGAGCAAAATACCTTAGTATGTTATTTTTATAATTATGAGCTAATTAACAAGGCAACGTGCAAATTAACATATTTTCATATAAAGCACAAAATTAACTAAAATTAACTTAAAATTTAATGTATGCTTCATTGTGATCTGGGATAAAGATACATGGAAGGCATACATGATATTTCCAAAATTTATATTTCAGAACTGGTATGTGACTAGATAAAAATGTTATTATTATTTAATCAAGTATTGCATTGCTTGTTATAATTTTGTGTTATTGAATATATTGATATTATTTGTATCTACTGTATTATATTGTTCATTTTTTTGTTAGTAAAGTATATTGTTTGAGATGAAAGAGTTTGCACAGTATCTTGCAAAAGTTCAGAGATATATAATCAAATAAATGCCTCGTATCCCTGATCTGGATGTTTACATGTTAATGCGGACTATAAGTAAATGAACTGCCACATTTCAATTTCATCTGAACAATAAAGTCGAACTGCTTAATATACCTGGTCTCTCTTTGTCTGTATAGTGATCCCTCGTGACTTATAACCCAATATCAGCCATACATCTGATCCATTGCTATCTTATCATGGCTCAACGTGGGATTTAAGTGCTCTATGTCACCCAGTAGTATACTTTTACTTTTAGCTTTGTAAAATATCTCGAAACTTATTTCCTAGATGGCACTCAACTTCTCCAGATTAGATATAGGCCTACTGTATATTGAAGTTTCAATATACAATGAAACATAATAATGTATAATAATATAACGTTGGGAACAAGATGCATTTCTTGATAAATCAGTACTTTTATCGTGCACTTGCTTCCGGCCTTTTTAATATCACGTCAATAATACAGATTAAAAACTAACAACAAAACCTACATTTATATGGGAGATGTATACGTGGATTTTACATATAAGTTAATTTAATAATGTATATCACGCTACACCAGTAAGTTTGTATCCATATAGAACGATATTGTGAGCGGTAAATTGTCTTTATTTAGTTCGCATTAAGGGTTTTGGTCCTGCATGCAGTACATATTTTCAAAAATGAAGAATTTCGGGAAATGGCACTTTTCTGGCTTACTTGTTTTATGTTCATTGTTTACATATCTGGTCAGCACACAGTGTACCGATATGAGTTACAGTCGCAAAGGCCACATCAATATTGGAGGTTTGTTTCCCCTTCATTGGTATAACGAAACTCTCCGTCAGTGTGGTACCCTGAGAAACATCGAAGCCCTCCGAAATATAGAGGCCATGGTTTATGCAGTAAAACGGATTAACAGTAACACATCACTGTTGCCTGGCATAAAGCTTGGCTTTGATATATATGATACGTGTACATATCCATCATATACCCTCAAACAGTCTTTGAATTTTATCCCATCGCACCGTCATAATATAGAATGTAACCAGGGAGACCGTGGTGAAGATAATAGCACAGAGGAGCAGAGGAAAATATTGGCAATCGTAGGACCAGAGAGAAGTTCATCGAGCATTATATCGGCTACACTTCTTGGAATATATGAAATACCTCAGATCAGTTATATGTCAACAAGCGACGAGCTAAGCAATGATGTCAAATATCCGTTTTTCTTTAGAACAGTTCCACCGGATAAGTATCAGGTCAGTTCTTTTATAAAATGTTATTATTTGTCATCTACTTTTTTATTATGTGTCAGTTATAGTACCTCATTAATGTTCACGTGTATTATATATTATATAGTTTCATCGGTATAACTGGTATCGATCGGCCACGTCTCTATATTTAATAAATACTTTTGAAGAAATACTACTTTTGAAAAGTTAGTTCTTCGGTTTAAAAAAAATATTCACATTTGATACAAAAGTAAACATTCCTAAAAAATGTTTCCCCACTGCCACATTTGACATTGAAAATGAAGTGAAGCAAAATGAAAACTGGTGCTATAAACAGTTAGTTATATAACACCTAAACCGCTACTACAAACTTCCAATATATAACATTATACAGTGCATGTTTAATACAAAAAGTCTATAGAATTTGTACCAAATTCAAATTACCCGCCAAAGTAGCCAACAAAACTAGAAAATTATGCTACTTAAAAGCAAAAAAATTGTAGTAAAATCTGATATTCGTAATAAATAAAGTTATTATACATCTTTATGGAGAATGAATATCCTAATTACTACTAAGCCATGGTATGAATATGACCAAAAAGATGGTCATAAAATGGGCAAATTGAAAGAAATTTCAGAGAGTTACAATAGGGTTAGTTCTTGCGATAACCAAAACATCTTATATAAATATAATAGTTACTACAAATTTACGTGAAACATGTATTAATACATCAAATATCAATGTACGTCTATTACAAAACATTGATACTGACAGTAAGAATGGTCGCAAAGTAGCAGAAGAATTGAATGGCATAATTAGCCAATATACTATATACTCATATATATCACATCATCCTACGCAGTTATTGCATGCTCAAGCTGTTTCTAACTTTAAATGCACATTAGTATTGAGCTTATTGAATGTTAGTTATCAACTGCAAAATTGATAATCTGACAGTCGTCTATCAGTACAATATATTACTACATTATATCGTATATCGCAACGATGTGTACACAAGTCGATAATTTCCTCTACAGTCACGATGAGGTAGATGGGGCTCTTTAGCCTTGGTCGACAGTCCATCCAGGAGAAGGAAAACTCTGATGTAACACCACACACAGCGTCTGGGCAATGCTGTGTGGTTATTTGTCTCGGTGGGTGGGGCGTGTTAGCCTTGAGTGGTGGCCATCTAGGAGAAGGAAAACTCCGATATAAAACTGGACATAAGTTAGCCAGGTCAGCGATATTGTGGCTATTTATTCCACACTTTATGGTGATAAATGACAATCGAGATTTGGCTACCGCGTCCGGGGTTCCCGATCCACCACCTGTCCAGGCAGCGGCGAGAAGTTATTGAAATCCTGGGGTCTATCCACCGGTATTGGCCTCGATGTGAAGTCCGGCTATGTAATCTCAATGTATGTACCATGGGAAGGAAGCGTTTAGAAGTGGTGGAGATGATGGGTAGACGAAGGTTGGATATTCTTAGTGTGAAGTGGAATGGGAAAGAGCGAGGATGTTACCAGGGGAGGTAAATTGTTTCATGCAGGGGGTTAATTGTTTCATGCACGGGGAACGTGAATAATAGTTGGATGGGTATAGTAGTTTCAGCAGGGACATGTAAGGAAGTAGTGAGGGTAGAGATCTGGGAAGGGAAAATTAGTATCATGTGGGGTATACTTAGGAATCAACTGTATTATGTCAATATGTGGTTCCCAAATAGGGAGGGTGGAAGCCGATAAGATTGCATTTAGGGGTGCGCTGGAGAGGATGAACGGTCAGATAGAGGGAGGAACCATATTGTGCGTAGCGGGTTACTTTAATGCCCATGTTGGAGTCAGAGGGATTGATGAAGAGGAGTTTGTGGGGATTTTCAGATAAGGTACTAAGAACAGGGAGGGCAGCGCGTTGTAGACATGTGCCTACGCAAAGGCATGGCGGTGGCCGGTTCTTTCTTCAAAAAGAGAGCCAGTCACAACCTATCGTATAGGAGTGGGTTGCACAAGGCGGAGGTGGATATGCTGGTAGTTAAGAGGGGGAACTTGTGGATAGTTAAAGACTGTAAAGTTTTAGCTGGGGAGGAAGTTACCACGCATAATAAATCTCTCGTTTTTGTTTCGCGGTTACAGAAGCGTAATGTACTGAGGGAAGTGGGTCAAAAAATATTAAATGGTGGGTTATGTAAGGGACATGTGGCTGAAGTCCCTGTGGATAGGGTGGTACGTAGCTTTGCAAAGATACATGAGCAGGTAGGTGGGTAGACGGAGAATGTGGAATCTTTAGGATTGCCTTTGTGTGGAGGCAGAAGAACTTTCTGGCAAGAAGGGGGTTCGTGGCAGAAAAGTTAGATGTGGTAGACAAAGGATGTAGAGAGAGTGGTGAGAGAAGAGATGGAGGTTTGGAAGAAATTAGAAGAGGTCACGGAGAGGGGTTAGCCTTACATCACCTTTATGGACACAAAATAAATCAGCTAGGAGGGCCATAGGAAAGGAAATATGTGATATGAACGAGAGTATTTATAAGCAATTGGATGGTGATGGGGGGATTTATCTCTAAGATGACACGGGATATGAAGGAAGACGGAGTATATGTTAAGGGGCATAATGGTTAACGGTCTTGATTAGAGATTGGTCACTGACAAGGATCAGGTAATTACGGTGTGCGAGACTACTTCAGAGAGCTGTATATTCAGGGAGGAGTTGCTGAGCTTGATTTACCCAGCGCAGAGAGGGGTAAGATTGAGGTCGTTGATATTTTGGAGTGGGCTCGGTCTGAGATGTATAAAGAGGGATAAGGCTGCGGGTTTCAACGAAACGAGGGTGGAAATGTTTGTTACTAGAGGGGATGTCGGGGTGAAATGGCTTAGCATACTGCTCAATATATGATTGAGGGAGGGGTGCCCCATAGGAATGACACAAGGCCTGATTGTGCCTATTTGTTGGCAATGGGGTGATGTCCGTGACAAAGGAAAGTACAGGAATATCGTACTGTTAGGGCATGTTTTTAAGCTTTTGGAAAGTATTTTGTATAGAAGACCGGGGAGGAACAGCAAGGTTTTCGTACGGGGAGAGGGAGAAGCGATGGGCTATCATCACTTTTACAGCTGGTGGAACATAAATTGGAAGTAAAAGGGAGTATGGTATTGAGTTTTGTTGATTAGGAGAAGGCATGTGATACGGTTCCTATGGAATTATTTATGTCTACGTTAAGGTGCACAAGTGTTTCCGAATCAGAAATTAGGATGGTGGATGGCCTTTATAATAATAATAATAATATACGTCACTTATATAGCGCTTTAAGCAATGCCTCAAACACTGGTCCAGTGGCTGCATCTGAAGCCCGCCTAACCCATAATTATGAGATCCGTATTCTGTATGGATGATCACCGAGACAAATCCCTGCTCTTTGCGAAAAGTGACCAGATATAACGAGGCGGGCGTTCACCACAGCAAATTGCCGTAACTTCATTTTTTGTAAAAAGTCCTAGAAACAACCCTGTTGGGGATCCATCCACGGACCTTCGTATTGCAAAGATAACACTCTACCACTGAGCCAACTCCCCTCTCTTATGAAGGTACAAGGGGAAGGGTTCTGGTTGGTTCGAGGAAGTCAGAAGGGTGTGGGGTTAATATTGGGCTTAGTCCACATCCTTTCATTGTGATAATGGAAGTGATTAGCAGGAAAGCCAGTACAAAGAATGTACTGAAAAACTTGTGATATGCTGACGATCTAGCAGTAGTCATGGATAGTAAGCAGGAGTTACAGGAGGTGCTTGTAGAATGGACAGGTTTATTTGAGAGGCATGGGTTGAGTATGAGCCTGGCTAAAACAGAGGTCTTATCAATAGCCGTACAACGACAACAGTTGGGTATAACCCTTGTAGATAAAGGTATTAAGCAGAGGGGTAGTTTTGCGTATCTTGGGGGAATGAATTATTTCTGGGGATAAGAGATCTGATGGGAATGTGAGTAAATGATCCATTCAGGAGCTCTTGCCTGGATAAATGTAGAGATAGACATATTTGTGTCAAAGTATCACATAAATTGATACTCTCCGGCAACCGATTCCAATGTGTTGCAGCTGCAAATGCAAAATATTTACTTCCATAACAGGTGATATTATAACGCGGTTGTACTAATTTATCATTAATGGATGAGCGCGAGTTGCGATGAGGTTCATATGAATGAACCAGATCACCAATATATTGAGGCTGGTTAAATTTATTTTGAATTTCCTAGAGCTTATTCATTTGATGAATGGATGATCCATATGATAGAGAGTTATAAAAATCAAGATTCTAAGAAACAAATGCATGATATATGCACTCTTTTGATCTAGAAATTTTCTAATGTGCGAAATATTCTAAGCTGAAAATTAGCAGCTACAAAAGTTTTTGAAATTTGATGTCTCCCGATATAGACTATTATCAAATAAAGCACCTAAATGTCTTAATCTTTCCGATACTTTAATGTTGTGGCCACTAACAGACAAAGGTCGAATTTGAATATTAGTTTTGAAAAATGTAGACCGAAAAACAATCAATTATGTCTCCAATATTCAGTTTTAGCTTGTGATTATTCATTTATTAACAGAGGTCGTTTATGCAGCATTCCATTTTATGAAAAGCTGATAACATATCATCTTCACTGAATTAACTATACAATTTTGTATCATCCGCATATTGGTGAAAAGAAATTACATGCTTGCGGATAGTATCAGTCACTGCTTTGATATTAAGTCAAAATAATACATGTCCCATAACGCGGAACCCTGAGGAACTCCATAAATAATATTCTTAGAATTATAATTTTCACCATCAAAATGAACACTTTGTGAACGATTACTTAAATACGAAATAAACCAGGCACGAGCAGCATCTATAATATTGTAATCATGTCGTAATTTATAAAATAACACGGTATGAACCTCTGTATCAAATGCTGCAGATAGATTCAATAGAACTCGAAGCACAAATTTCCGGTGATCAAGTGAAGTCATAATATAATTTTTAATACGAGTAAGTGCTGTCTCAATACTGTAACTTCGTTTATACACATATTGAAATGGCTCAAAAGTATTATTTACCTCTCGATGAGCATAAACAACTCTCTCAAACAGTTTCGAAGGAAACGGCAAATTGGAAATTGGTCGATCATTTGAAAGATATTCAATATTATCTTTATGCTTCTTAATACTGAAGTTATGATTGTAGCCTTCAATACAGTAGAACTTGACATAATTAAGTTAATTATACGAGTAATTACTGGCAATATATTACTCCTATAATTAACTTAAGTATGTGAAGTTATACTATACATATTGTATTGAAGTATGCAACTGTGTAATCATAGAGCTACTGGGGATGTATGGAAAGCGTGATGAGTGACCCGGTCATGCTGTTCTGTCTGGTTCGTCTATACTGATTTTGGCCTGGACCAGCTGGCCGGCCGATTGATGTGTCCCCGATCGGGTCAGCTGGTAACGGTATGAGACTCTACATCATGGTTGAAATGGCGTCGGTTGATTTCTCGTGGAAAGCGAGTCCTGGGTTTATCGAAACCTGGAATACCACCGAAACATTCAAATAGACGGGTGGACCCCATGTGGAGGTCATCGCTATACATGCTGCGATATAGTGATTTATCAGCATGTGTTAAAGATATTGAGTTATGCAAGTATCTGCAGTCCAGCTCAAATTATCATTGTCACTGAAATAACCATGAAACTTAATCAATGTTAAACAATAATATCTTTTCGATTTTTAATCCTTCATAATATATTTTTATAAACAACCTAAAAATGTAACTCTGTCCGACACAATCAACTCCAATGGATTATTTGGTGACTTTCCCTTTTGGAGAATGACCCAGTCACAGTCATGTTGTTACACTTTAGTAGATACAATCAACACATTGCGCTGCATGTTACTTAAAGGGATCCCAAAAGATGTTATTTCATTATTATAATAATATATGTATGTATAACTATATATATATCTGTACACTATTATGTGTATTTATAATATTGTATGATTTAATTAAAAAATGGTTTACTATTTAGTATTTTTAATAGTAAATGTTTAGTATAATTTCATTATATTTGTTCACAGCTTTTCATTTTCTTGTTTTTGGGGGTGGGGTGGGGTCGGTGGTATTGTTTGTACTTTTATCAAGGTGTATTTTCCTATGCACTAAGGGGGCCTGCTCGTACAACCTCTGTTTTTTCAGTGATTTTTACATTGAAGAAGAAAATAAACTTGAACTTAAACTTGAACTTGATATAATATATATGAGCTTGGCAATCCTAATTCATGTTACACGGTATATATTGTTTTTGTATCTCCTCCTCATACAGATCACTGTAATGATAGACATACTGGAGAAGTATGAATGGCGGTATGTGGCATTCATCAATTCAGATGATACGTACGGTAAAGACGCTCAGCAAGAATTCCGCCAGTCAGCATCAAACCATGATATATGTATTGCATTGACTCGAACAATATCAGATTCGGCAAACGATACTATTTTCAATAATGTCATGCATGACCTAATAATACAAAAGAAGCACTATGGAGAAATCCGCATTGTTATCTTATTCATGCATGTTGAAATGGTACAAAGAGTTATTGAAGCCGCATTTCGAAAGAACGCCAGTCGGCGCTTCATTTGGATTGGTAGTGACGGATGGGGTGCCCGTGGCATGCAGCCGGTAAGGGGTTACGAAGAAGTTGCTCTAGGTAAGAAATGACGCGACCTAACCTGCAGTTGTATGTACGGGTACGGTTGATTCATATATAACATAGATCTATAAATATTAAGCAAGAATATAAACATGTAAAATATACGTAGAACACTTTTAATAGCCAGCATAATAAACAAAGAATACAAACATGATTACGTAGAACCCCTGTTTAATGGGAAATTTGCTTGACTTTACGGTGACTCACGTCCTCTTCTTCAGAAGCTAAATACAATATAAAGAAAACCGTTAGCAGAAAAAGTACAGGAGATACAGCGTATACGTACACGTCCGTTCAAAATACTTGTTATTGTTCGTAAGCAACTGTGACGCTTCACGTCAAATAATAAATAAGCGCGCGTATGTGGGAAGCGGTGGGGATTCATTGAGTTTGGAACATGAATATAAAGGGGCCCGACCTTCATGTGCACCTTTCACATTAACATGTTGCAATATGGTGATATGCCCACATGCAGCACGTGCTTCTTTGTTTTGACGTTATCTGACATTATCAATCTAATTGTAATTTATGAAATATAATTTTAATATTTTAGCATAACATATTTGGCTCATTATTATTTCTATTAGACAGGGTACAGATAGGGCAAGTAAATACACCCGTAACGACATTCTGTTGTATACAGGTAAAGTAGAAGGCATGGCTTCCCATTTGTTCAAGCTTCTTGTCTATGATTATGATACCTTACTCCGAAAGGAATTATCGACCCTGAATGATGATTCATCTCTAGAGAACGTATTCCGTGAATAACCCCATCGGTGGTTAATTTATGAACATTTGGGGAAATTTTACCTTGATCATCCGGACAAAACTCTCCCAGTGTATGTAAAAAGGGTAATAATAATAATAATTAAAAATGTCAGAATAGAGTTGGCCTACTCTATTAATAATATGAAACGTGAAATATATATAAAAATGATGGGGGCGAAATTCTGACGAACACATTAACTAAATCTAGCACCATTGCTCCCCGTCTCCCTGTATACATAACCATTATCATGCATCCCCTTCAAATCCATCCCTATAAGGGAGGGCCATTGTCAACACAATCATTCTTTCACAAACTTGGTCTGTCTTTGCAAGGGAGTCAATTGAAAGTTTGGGGAAAAATTATGTACTGTGACACTATACAAGGACAATTCCCACATAGGTTGTCATGCAACGCACGGGCAACATATTTAATAATCAGTTCAGTAGTTAGAAGCACTGTGACCAACCTCCATTAACCCATAGCCACGACCCTCTAATTACCATCCTCAATGGCCCTCCTAGAATATCTTTCCACAACTTAAATTATTTAATCTCACAATTGGACAAGTGGGACATACTCCATTCATATGCTCCAATTGATCAGCTCACTATATCGGTAACCTCGTACCAACCTGGAAATAAAATCTCTAGTCGGTCCAATCTCCGCCCATATTTCCATTAACATCATCCCGTATATTCGCTTGAATCCTATGATCCCTCTCATCCAAGCATGTTCACATACCTACTTAGAGATCGTGTTTCTGAAAAAAATCCATATAGGCCTACGCATACAGTAATAACATACAGTAATACTATGTTCTTTCAATTGATTTGAAATGTATCACATGTCACATATATTTACCCAAGGTCAAGCATATATGGTTGAATTATGTTTGCCTCTGTCCACTAGATCGGCCAACCCCAGATATCATTCCGGATATTATGTAAACCAATTCCTCTCTTTAATAGTTCCGATCAATGTCATATCCAGCTTCTCTCTGGTATCTAAACCTAAAACTATCCCGTATAATCCAGGTACACAGCTCTTGTCACTTGCCTCTCGAATAAATCCTTCCATTCTACTGCAAACTTCGTGTAAGTTGTGCCTATTTTCCGTAACCACTGACAGATCATCGATATAATTATAACAACTTTCGCAATAAGTTCTTTACACTGACAGGTCCCATGCCAAGGTTTTCCACGTGATGATCGAGAGGGCTAAAAAACAAGTTCCACCGTATGATAGTATAACATATTGCAGCGCATGCGCGTAGCCAGGAATTGTCCAAGTGGGGGGGGCGAAGTCATATCATTTTCCGGAATTATACTGATCGCCGTCCATCGACTATCTAAGCGGAGCGCCAATTCGTTTGGCGCGGAGCGTACAG
>JAODAI010067781.1:0-11964 GCA_027575025.1 Scotoplanes globosa | reverse complement strand
ATATTAATATTAATAAGTAACTAGTGGTTTCCATACTAATTATATGGTCGTCGACCATAGTTGAAACGACATCGTAATATATGGCATTGTTGTCACTGGTATGTATTTTGAGTAGTTAAAAAATATCTTTTTCCATTTTTTCCCCATATTTTTTGGGTAGGTGCACTTATCTCCAAATGAACATGCGCGACTTTACGCCGTTTTCGTGGTACCAGGTCACATATGGTGATCGATGGTGAAGTTATATTATCTATGAGCCTCTATCGCACCGTTGTGTCTGTATTGTCTAACGTTGATATCATGTGCATGCCTATTCCACGAACTGAAATCCCCGATTTTGTCCCGGCCAGTTTTCAACAAAACCATTTTTATTGTAATTTTTTTACTGGTTGCTTTGGACCTTATAACTTACTATCACACCAATATTTAAAATTCCTAAGAGATTGGGTCAGTATTATTTATATTTAAAAATGATGTGTTTCTTAATTATATAACATTTTAATGTTCATTATTTTTGAAAATAAGACTAGACAACCTCATTTTATTCCTCATTTTATTATTGGTAATCTTTTCAAATCATATTTTTATTGGCATGGTGTTGAAGAATAGGCTATATGTCTCCTAGTTATCTGTGCATGTTATTCAAATTTAAGAAAAAACTATGTCAGTTCTTAGACTACACCTGGTGAGGGGAACGTCCATCGGATGAGGAAAGATGTCATTTGAAAAGCAACAAAATGATTACTGAAATGCGATGGGTTCATTAGCCGTATATAGCAAAATGTTGAGTTGTTAATTTTGGTAGCTTAGATGAAAGAATGGTGAAATTAGATGAGAGAATCGACACGAAACACACAAAGTTATATGTATTCGGCATACACCACGTGGAATGAACTTTATTGGAAGATGATTATCTCCTTTCAAGTGGGTTTGGATTATTCTAAACACTGACATTTAGGATTATAGTTACTGTAGGTTAGGATTAGGGTTAGGGTTGAGTTAGAGGTAATCCCAACCCTAATTCTAAACGTCATTGTTACAAATAATCCGAACCCCCTTGTAATGGGGGGAAATAATCATCTACCAACTTTATTACATAAAACAATCATCATCAATCAGTGATGCATAATAGTGGCACTATAACAAAACAAAGAACTTAACTGCATGGAATCTTAACACAAAAATGCTGCGCTAGTGCTCTCTTGCTCCACGACACTCCTTAAAAGTGATCAATAGATCAATTTAGTGCTCTCATAATTTGTTTACATTTTTCTGGGATAAAACTCATGTTACTACGCTAATATTGATCTCAAATCGCAATGTGATATTAATGATATGTACATGTATACTCTGTTAATACATTTGGTTGGACCTATTATTATGTTAGAAATATAGAGCAGAAAAAATCTGTGAAATGCTAACCAGAGCAAATTGGTCTCCTCAAATCTCCCAGGAGCTCTCCGTTTAGTGATCTCCTGGCATTCACATACGTGACGGTCTGACAAGGCCTCGTCTGTGAGGGATGCAGTTGCAATCACGGCCCCTTGGGACCCGGGAATAGAGGGGAATTAGCCGGGTGTTAGGACATGTCCCCGCATTTATTGTTTATAACTTTAGGCATATAGGTAAAGTGCCGGGACTGTGCCAGGACCTTACCCGTGTGTTACTTTAATATTTTCCCGCACTGCCAGGACTTTGATAAACGCAACACTTTTCAAAATTACGGTCTCGGCTAGTTCCAGAGGAGCCGGAATTACAATTGACAAATAACACAACGTGTATACATTCAGTGCAAATTATTGTGAAAGTCTGCAATTTTCTGTTCATACAGCTGCTAGAGTGATATTGTTCATATTGTCCAGTTCATATTACAGTAATTATTCCTTTCACTTGCACATTGTAGAACTTTACAAGCTTAAACCTGCATGCATGTTTTGACAACCGCACACAACATACTGTGCATATATGGTGGAGCTCTTTGGCCTGAATGGGTTTATTATTGACATAATCATGACAAGTGGTGTATATATGTTGTTGGTGCCTGTGACAATGCAACTACGATATGCATTGGAATGTGCAGCGCAATAATGTGTAGGCCTACTCTGTATGAAAATGCAGTATCCATGGATACAGGCTGCCATTGATGAACATACAATTTGTAGAGTTGCTCGTACAAGTGTGCCGTAGTTAACGGTAGTAAGAGTCACACAGATGTTAGTATGTAAGTATCGTTACGTTTAATACAACAATGTAAAGCATACACAAAGTTAAAAATTGTCCGCCCCATTCACCCAAACACTCTCGCCCCATTGTTACTCTCCGCACGGTGGGTATACAAACTAACGCACGCAAAGTACACACAACTCAAATTTCAATTTCCAAACTATATTTCAATAACATCAGTACATTTTATATGATCAAAATGTGAAGATAATTATAAGTTAAAAAGGATACAGATAAAAGGAACTCAGATCTGTGCACTTGCACACATTTTGTGTGTGACTGTTCTAATGTTTTGTGTGTGACTGTTCTAGGTCTAATGTACTTGTCAATTGCAATCCCGGCCCCCGGGGACTAGCGGGGAACTAGCCGGGAATGTAATTTTAAAAAGTGTTAAGTCGGCATCAATGTCCCGGCATTGCGGGGAAAATATTGAAGTAACCCCCGGGTAAAGTCCCGGCACAGTCCCGGCAGTCCCGGCACTTTACACATAGACCTAATGCTAAAATATTTTCCTGGCCCTATTTAGGCTTGTGACTCCCCGCGTAGTTACTTGTACTGCTCATTCCCGGCTAGTGCCCCGCTATTCCCGGGTCCCCAGGGGCAGTGATTGCAATTGACAAGTGCATAACCAGCTGCCGTAGCAATGGTGCCGATGTTTGGGTAAATTATGCGACCATACATGTACAGTATAGACCTATGTTGTTTTGAATGAATTTGGGATTGCGGTTGACTGTTTCCCACTTCCAACTTTTTGTTAAAACGAAAGACTAACTAAATTTAATTGCTCCGCAAACTGCACATTCTGGCATTTATCAACACCGTTTTTAAAATACAATCAAGTTGTCGACTGACTTTAATTAATGCGATAAATCCTACCGGTAATCGCCATCAATTGATTATTCGTTTTCTCTCCCTTTCTGTTTTCCCCCAGTAACGCCGAGATGGTTGTCGCGCTGTACCACTCATGACCGGTTGGAGTGTGACTGAATGGCCGACACGGTACTGCAAGTAGCCAGCAGCGAGGTATCCAATACGCCGCCAGCTCAAGGCTCCCGGTGCCGCCCCGAAGAGGGGGCGCCGCTGCACATAGCCAGTCCCCCCAGTAGCGTTGACTCCCCACCCCCCATCACCAACGTCAGCCCCCCCAGAAAGCAGCAGCCTCCCGGCGGTCCTCCGGGGGGCTTCCAGTGCAAGCTGTGCACGCTGGTGGCGTCCTCCGAGGCCGCTCTGGACGAGCACATGAATATTCATAGTGGCAGCCGTCCCTACCAATGTCTGGAGTGTGGCTTCAGTTGTTCCCTGCAGAGTACGTTGACGCAGCATCTGGCGGTCCACCGCGTCGAGATGAGCAGCTCCATGCTGATGCGGTCGCCGTCGCTCGACGAGATGCAGAAGCTGCCACGGGACCTGCCGCGGGACCTGCCGCACGATCAGCCCATCCCGCTCTACCCCGACGTGCCGCGGACCCTGGCCCTGGCAACCTCCGGGCCCATGCTCCACGCCGAGGAGCTGATTCCGGGGCCCGTTGGCGGCGGCGTCTTTTCAGACCAGAGCCGCATTTTCCAGTGCAAGCTGTGCACGCACATCTCTCCCACAAAGACGCACCTCAACGAGCACATGAACATTCACTCTGGTAAGAAGCCTTATAAGTGCCTGGTGTGCGGCTTCAGCAGTGCCTTCCGCAGCAGCCTCATGCGCCACCTCATCGTGCATACGGGCACCAGCAAGCAGTTCAAGTGCGACCAGTGCCACTACCAGACCCCCTACAAGTGCAACCTACAGGCGCACAGACGGAAGCGCCACAACTCTGTGGAGAGCGGGGACATTCAGGAGACCGTCAACAACACTACCTCAGGATCAGTGTCTGACCTCAACAAGGTGCCCACGCCAAACTCCAACAACTCTGACGACAGCCAGAGCGGCGCCTACGGTGCGGCGTCCGACATGGCTGGCTCCCTCTACGGGTACGGCGGGCACTCTGGCGGGGAGCGGGACGGCTCGCCAAACGGACTTAGCGGCGGAGACGAGCCCCACCATCCTCTGATGGAGCCTCAGGAAACTCACTCAGCAGCGATCACTACTACCTCAAGAATAGCGGCAGCATCGGACGCGTCCGTGACGGGTCACGAGAACGGGAATGGGTACTCCCCGAACGGCGCCATGGTGCAGCCGCTGCAAGTGTCCATTGCATTGGGCGATCCTTCGCTGACCAAGCCGAGCCCCGGCTCGGGGTCAACTACGGGTCCGGATCAGTCCTTTGGCGCCGACAGTTCCCAGCTGTCGTCATCTACCTCACCGATGAAGGAGAACGGTGAGGGTCCCGCCGACATGGGTATGTCCGGGGGACTGGGCGGGATGGGAGTGGGCGTGATGGGACTGGCAGGGTCCATGGTGAGCAGTAGTGCTGCGTCCGTCTCACCCATCGCCTCCCTCAGCCAGATGGCCAGCAGTCACGGTCACATGCATATGGCGGCCGCGATGAAGGAGAACCATCCGGACGCCAACTCCATCTGGGGAAGCCGCTTCCCCATCTTCAACAACAAGAAAAAGAGGGAGGGGGCCCGCAAGCGGAAAAGGACCCCCCAGCCGAAGCGGGGCTTCGTCGTGTCCCCTGAACAGGACATGTGGATTGACACCCGGGCGGAGCACAGTGGGATGATGATGGCCGGGGAGGGTCAGCGACCGTTCTTTGTCAGTGTACCCCAGCCAGTCAACGTAAAGTCCGAGGAGGAGCACCTCAACAACCCCTACCAGAACGGCCTGGATCTGACCCCCTCCGGTGTCGCCCCCTCCGGTGGGATGGGGGGGTCGTCCGAGGGGGTCGGAATGCGCCGTCCATCCATCGACATCATCAACAGTCACGACAACGACTCTCCGGAGGGCGTATCCGCCTCTACGCCTGACGAGGCAGAGGATAAGAGCATGTACCCGTACCAGATGTACCCCAATCAGGCCGTACCACCGCAACAACCACATCAGCCTCCTCCGCAACCTCAGCATCCTCAGCATCCTCCGTACCCTCCCCCCACCAGCCATACCAGGGTCTCGACGGGCACCCAGACCGACCAGGCCCCGGACACCGCAGTACCCAGGGAGAAGTCTGACGGGGGCAGCGGTGGTCAGGTAAGGTCGTCCGATATACCGCCGCAGGCGTCCAAGTGTCCCCACTGCGAGACCTACTTCACTGACACGGTGATGTTCACGCTGCACATGAGCTGCCACGGCCAGGTCCATCCGTTCCAGTGCGGTATCTGTGGGTACATGTGCGGCGACAAGATCGAGTTCACCTGCCACATCACGCGCAGCAAGCACCTGCGCTAGGGCACGTCGGCGCACCGCGCGCACCTGTACAAATGCATACTACTACTATTACCGGTACTACTTCAGGGGTATTAACACACCACAATCTTTTTTATAGAGTGTTGTTGTCGTCGTCGTATTATTTTGGAGAGCACAATGAATTAACCTATATATTATATAATTGCAATATTGAAGGTGATGATGATGATGTATACTAGGAGAAGAAGGTGGAACGGAAGGTAGTCTGGCGCCACCGTCGCGTACCCCCTCGGTCTTGACGGTGGAACTCGGGAACGGTGGAAGCCAATTTGCGCTGTCGTGACGATTGACGGTGGTCGTTTCCACGGCCCCGTCGCACGCTGCTCTGGGTCCCGCGCACCACTCTACTTTCTGTGGTCCACTTCCCTTCTCAAATTTGGCAAGAAAAAAGGAAAAAGTCTGGCCGCATAAACATTATTTATTTCTCAGGGATGGCGGTTCAGACTTTTGTTCTTCTAAATGCCTTATTTTATATATAATTATTCTATATATATAATTATTCTCTCTCTATGTGTATAGTTGTGTTAAATGTACTATTGCATATTATACAGAGTATTGATATATTTGTACATGTGGGTCGGTGTCCCATGTGTTGTGTCGAACGGGGCGGGCGGGTACCTTAGAAACCTTAAAAACCTCCTGAAATAGCATTTCTTCTCGAACGACTCGTTCACTTATGTAACTTCAATGTAATCGTATGACAGTCTGGTCGTGTAATCGATAATTATACGGGTTGGGTCAAGGGCCATCTTTTTACAATTTTTGTTAACTACGTTGTCACCGTTCCAAGGAGGTTTTGTTGACCTTATTCCGTAACTGTTTAGGAGGCTGCCTACCTCATATTGCCTGTTAGCTACGCCTACACATCATTTGGGACTGTATTTGGAAGGCGCCAAGTTCCATGCCCGAGTGATAACATGTATCCATGGTCGTAAAACTGCATATCCAGGGTCCTAGAACTGATACTACTTACAATTTGTTGCCGAGATCTATCAGTCAATCAAAATTTAAATTGATGATTATATTCCAGTGGCTCTAACTGGTATATCAAAGGCTTTGGGTGGCTCATATAACCACTGCGTTGACAAGGGCTAGGGAACATATTCATTCATTTGTAATCATAGGCCGAATCAAAATCAATTCACTTGACCGAGCAAGGTCGGGAGTACAAATTTTGAGTGATGATGATTATATTCCAGTGGCTCTAAGTGGCCCGTTGAATGCTGCTTCGGGTGGCTCATATAACCTCTGTATGTTGCAAAGGGCCAGGAAACCAAATCGTACGCACGGTGTCCATAAATCCAGGGTCACGGTACCGACGGACCCTAATTATTCAGGGTTCAAAGGGTTAATAGCCATATAGTTTAAAGGTGAGCAGTGAGGGTCGAATAACGCTTTGAATGGTGTTTTTTCCATCGTGAATAATTGGTCAGAAACACTACCGATCTACTGTCTAATTTGGCAGTGCTCGTTATTCATCCCTTTGCTTGGAAGGTGGCAAACTAATAATTGATCTGCCTGCCGCCATCATTCATGCAAAAGCAGGCCCCACTAATGATACTGGATCGTCGCAATTATTTGATAATTTGCGACGTTTGTACATTGGCCGCCCCTAACCGTATGGATTGACCGTATGGTTTTATTGCAGCCTCAACCGAGTCCGTCCCTTTATCGTCGTGGGCAACGTCAGGCCGAGTGAAGGTCTGTTTTGCCGCAGTGGACACTCTGCAGGCCTTTCTGCAAGTTTGATTTATGACGATGAGTGTCGCCTAATTTGGGTTCGGCGTGTTTTAGGGGAGAATGATGCGGTGGGTTACTCCGTAATTATTAAGTCGATTAACTCTGTGGAAATGATGACTATAGGCCTGTATAGATCATATTTAAGTGCTGGCTAGTCAAAACCTTCCTTACACGCTATCATATTGCAAACACCATCAATAGGAGAGACTGTACCAAGAAATGTGTGTGTGGGTTTTTTTTTTTTTTGGGGGGGAGGGGGTGCCCTATTGACGGGAAGTACTATATATATAACTTTGTTTTATTGTAGTATAATATTAGGAACACTTAGTTAACGCTACCCCACGTAGTACTAACTCTATTATCATTATGTATGATTATCTATTATGTACATTATATCCATTTCCCCCGTATACGCGATACACGGAGCGGCGGAGCAAAGCGCATGATAACAATTAACCCTTTCGCTACTCGTATGACCCCATCGCACCATACTGAGCTGTGATCGAAACCAATGGGTCCAGGGCTATACGTCCGAATGTATGCGTATACAGTGCACGTGTGGTATCATATACGGCCGGACCGGGAGTATACCCGCTGAAAGGGTTAACGCACCCGGTTGTAAACCGTATCCTAGTGACCATTGCGGCCAGCTAGTAACTCTTATATCCTACTCTGTGTAGCGAGTATATACATGGACGCACCGTCACTAGGACGATGGCCATTCGCGTGCTCAATACACAACGCGCGCCGCCTTCCACACACAGCCAGAAAAATAGTGCGTCAAATAGATTTAAATGAAATACATCCGACACTAGGAAACTATCCTTGACCCTCTACTTCTATATTCAAAGATAGTGTAACCATCTGCAGATACAGGACCATGACAATAAGGTGTATGGGGGTTTGGGGCAGCAATTAAGCAGTGTGTAGTGTTAAGGGTTTAGGCGACCAAAATTAAAAATTAGGTAGTCCTTCGATACTTTTGGTTGTCCTTCGCAAGGAGAAATATTAAAAATTAACAACTAGACAATCATACCAGACTGGCAACACTCTACTACAAAACATGAAGGACAAGTAAACCATGCAGAAATATACATTTTTTTAATTTAAAAAGTTACTTTCTCAAATAAATATTCCTAAAAATTTGGTAGTCTGTTCGATAACCTTATTTATCTTTTTTCCAAATTTGGGTAGTCCTTCCAGCATTCTGGTAGTCTCGGGCAACGAGACTACCCTTAGAATTACACACCTGTTAAGGGTTGGGGGCCCGGGTGGTACACATGTGTTACAGCGTGGTAGACTATATGCTTGTTCCCTAATCCAGAAAATGACCCTTATCGTATTTATCTAGACATAATTTAAGTAACCATTAGAATGTACTCAATGCTGAAATAATCTCCCTATTTTGTTAAATCGCAGACAGTTTCAGACAAAAGCACCCTATTTATTCGATTTCTAGGACATAGATATTTGTCAAATGTTGACCCTTTCTCCTAGATATTTAGAATGCGGATGTGTCCTATATTGGATATGAAGTGGCCTACCCGGGGGTGGGGGTGAGATATACCGGTCATACATAGTTTACCCGTTCCTCAGCCCAGCGTTGGCAGTGTCGGTTCACAAATACTGTAGCCGACCGAACGCTTCGACACAAATACAAATACTTTTAACCGACAGCTTTAACACAATACTTTAACAGACAGCTTCAAACACAAACACAAATACTTTAATAACGGACCGGGCTAGCCAGCCCTTCCAAGACCAAGTATGTCAACAATTTGGATCAAATTCCCACGCCACCCCTCTCCCACCACCCAGTATAAAAGTCTGCCATCAGCCCGATACCAGCTGACCTGACCTGTGTGTTGGTATGTGAATCATGTTGCGTTGCCCGTCGTAATTTGAATCTCCGATCCCGGTTTACTGTTGGGCTCGACGCACCCATACATACCGCTCTGCGTCAACGCGTGAGTTGGCGTCCATAAAGTCGATCAAGTCACATTTTGTGGACGACTGACCGGCGCTCTGCGGCTATCCGTGCCAGAGAGAGCTCTCTCTCTTCGTATATCGGTGACACGTGTGCCATTTGCGGTGTGCCGATCCGACGACGAGTGTCTTTCAGCCCGACATTGAGAGCCGTGCCGCGTGCGTTGGCGTTTAGTATGGGCAGTTGTGCTGATTGAGCCAACAACAAGGCAATCCGCCGCTCCTGTGCAGCGTCAAAATTAGACGGACGCTACGGTCAATTACTCTCCCCCACACTAAGCACTGAAACAGCCCCTGCAAACATTTTTACGGGGGAGGGGGGGTGGGGAGATTTTGTGTATCGCAATTATGTGCAAAACTGCTTCTGTGGCGAATGAGCATTCGGCACTTGAAAATGGGACTCGTTATAAACAAGTGGTTTCATTCCTGACGCAATGACAAGTTCCTGTGCATCACAACGTGCACAAATCCGACTTACCGCAGCGCATGCTTTGTGTGCGGCAAACGATCACTGGAGGAATTAAAACCCCATTGTTTATAGTGAGTCCCGTCTGAAAATAGCCCTCAGAATAGAAGGCAACATTTAGCCTGGCTTCAGCGTACATTATACAGTACATATATATCATGCATCAGTCATGGATGAGAATATCCTTGGCCGGCTGCCAGGGTTACCTGTTTTCCAGACACATGAATTGTAGGGTTGCTACAATTGTAGATTTGCTACAATTGTAGATGATTGCAATCAGCACCAAACTCGGTGTGGAATGCCCTTTGGATAATTTACGTGACTACTGAAAATTTGGGAATTTCCCAACTGACTAAATATCTTGCCTTCCTTGGGAGGATGGATATACACTGTATATGGCTAAATACCTTGCTCGAAAGAAAGAGTATAATTTTGATTGTGTTCTGTCATAACTTCTACATTCGATAACGAATAGATGGTAAGTATAGACCTACCCTCCCGCACACCATTTATGATTTACGTATCACACCTCCGCGTCCTATTGGACAACCTTTACCGAAAACGATATAAACGACCAAGTAAAAGTGCTTACCATATCTCCTGTCTAAGCCTAAATACATTCACTAAAGGGAACGGGACATCGACTTCCCTTTAGACCCATCGCACAAAACACTGGAATGACAAATGTTTCAACACCCCCCCTCCCCATATTGAAAGCCCCTTATTGAAAAATCCTGTACACTCAGGAGAATATGACTCGGTTGCAACCAATTCATAATTTCCATGTACCAATGCTGGATGTTTGAGGAAGGCTAGATAGGTTATTCACACATCAACTACCAATACTGCGCAATGAGTCGGTTTTAATTTCTGGCATAACTGCAGCCAGAAGGTGACTTATTGACTACCTATATAGCTGTATACTCGCTGCTGTATCAGCTGTATATTCTATTGAGTGGGGGGGAGGCCTGTGCCATTTTTACATACTTTAACCTCCACATAAACCCTGATGCCCAGTGCCTGCCTGCTGGGAGCTGCCTTGTATACATAACACACACAGCCCAGCCAGCACACACTACACACCACACATAGTGTAGTAATACACATAGCCTGCCTGCCTGCCTGCCTGCTCAATGACAATCATGCTCCCAAACAAATGAGCTGCCTCTGTAATAAAACCTGTACCAACATACATACCATGATGGCAGTGGATCTTTCCCCCACTGTCATCAGTCGTTTGACCAATGGGAAGGCTCCTAGCCTACCAATGACCCTCCTACTGCCAGCAAACGGCCTGATGTGCTACTATAACACTAGTACTAGCTACATACTGCAATGTGCTGCAGCCAAACAGTGTGTGCATATTTAATAAACACACAATTTATGAATGCCCCTTAGCCGGCTCAAAATTGTGCCTGTTTGAGTTTGGTGCACAAGTAGTGTGCAATTCTGTCAAGCAGTTGATTTGCTGAACTAGAGCAGCTCTGTACATTGTATGTATGTAGAAATTCTGCATGTGATGTCATTTCATCGAATTTAGCAGTATTATAATATAGAAATTCCCTGGTATCGGTGTAACCATGGGTGATTGGCTGATTAACAGATGACGATTGGCTGTTGACAATAATATGTCTGTAGTATGCCCTGCTTGCTTTCCTGCAGTGTGACAATTGGATGACCTGACAAGTCACTACTATTATATGTGATTCATTGGGGCATGGAGTAGGTAATTAGGAGGTTGTGGAGTGCCAATGTAACTGCTACTACTACTGCACATACTACTACTACAACAAGAAACAGCAATTGGTGCTTACCAAGGAATACATATATACAGTCAATGGCAATATAACACTGGGTATTGTAGTAGGACAGGAAAGCATGTACATAATAACGTATTCATGCATGTACTATATAATACATGACTTGTGTATGTATGTATAGTATGCATGTGTATGTATATGTAATGTACTGTAGTACTGTTGCTTAGGAGTAGGATGTGGCGTAGTGGTAAGCGCTACGCTCTCGCACCACGGCGACCGGGGCTGGATTCCCGGTCGGACGTGCAAATGGGATGGCCATGTCTACAACTGGAAGTTTTACTCCGGGCACTCCGGTTTCCCCTCTATCCCCTTGTCCGTTTATTGCGTCACAGGGCCTTCTGGAAGATTAGCCAATGGCTAAAGAAGTTACCCTGATATGAAATGTTTAAA
>JAODAI010067780.1:0-17946 GCA_027575025.1 Scotoplanes globosa | reverse complement strand
CCAATACTACGAATGGACAACTCTCAGGATATAGCACTGCTGACACTATCACTGGCACAACTGCCGACGAATATATGCTAGGGCACGATGGTAGCGACACCTATATTTTTGCTCGTGGTGGTGGCAATGATATCATTAACGATAATGGTTCTCGGGACACGGATGTTCTGAAAATAGAGGGTTATACCACCACAGAGATTGAACTATCGGCAGATGTTCTTCGTCCTAATAATCTGGTGATCACATTTGTTGGTACGGACGACAGCATCACCATTATAGGAGCTTTGGACGGTTCCACTAGTGATCAAATTGAGCGCTTTGAATTTGATGATGGTACGGTGTGGACTGTAGATGAAGTGCGCAATCGGGTGATTGCCAATACTACGAATGGACAACTCTCAGGATATAGCACTGCTGACACTATCACTGGCACAACTGCCGACGAATATATGGTAGGTGGTAATGGCAGTGACACCTATATTTTTGCTCGTGGTGGTGGCAATGATATCATTAACGATAATGGTAATCAGGACACGGATGTACTGAAAATAGAGGGTTATACTTTTGAGGAACTGATCCTGAGTGCCGACACAATTTACTCCGATGATTTGATTATCCGTTTTGTTGGCACGGATGATCAAATTACGGTTATCAACACACTGGACGGCTCCAATAGTGACCGGATTGAGAGGTTGGAACTTGATGATGGTACTAGCCTTACAATTACCGAGATAATTTCGAGCCTTGTGTTCAATGCGGCCACTTCAGGCAATGATATTTTGAACGGCGGCGATAATGCAGATGTGCTTGCTGGCGGGCTTGGCGATGATCGTTTGTCAGGGGGCAATGAGGGGGATACATATCTTTACAATGCTGGCGACGGGAATGATATCATTGAAGATAATGGTAACAGTACCGGAACGGATACAATCGAAATTCACGGTTACACCCGTGACCAGATTTTGTTTAATCGTTTGTCCGAAGGCTCGGATGATCTAGTTATTCGTTTTACCAGTTCCAGTGAGACTATAACCATCCTAAATACCCTGGCGGGCAATACGTCTGATCAAATCGAGCAAATATATATTGTTGACAGTAATCTTACCCTGACACTGGCTGAAATTCGTGACGAATTATTCCTTAACGCAGCAACGGCGCGTGGGGACGTGATTTTTGGTACTGATCAGGACGATATAATCACAGGCGGGGCCGGGCCGGATGTCATAGACGGTGCTGGTGGGGATGATATTTACGTTTACAGTGCCGGTGATGGTGAGGACCGGATTTCTGATACCGGCAATTCCGGCAATGACCGTATTGTGCTAACGGATTACAATATAAGCGATATTGCTACTATCCGGCGTAGTCCGGCAAATGGTCTCGATTTGGTGATTGTCTTCAACGGCGCCGACGGAGAACAAACCGATATTTTAGTGGTCAACAATACGCTGGGCCTGGGCAATAGCGGTATAGAAATCCTGGCATTTGCAGACGGAACAGAATGGTCTGTTGAAGATTTACGCTTCGAGATTTTACGGACATCCGCCACAGATAATGGTGAACGGATTTGGGGTTTTGATTCTGACGACATATTACAAGGTGGGCAAGGCACGGACTTCCTACATGGCGGTGACGGTAATGACCAATATATCTACAATATTGGCGACGGTGTTGATCTTATCGAAGACAATGGTAGCGGTAATAATGACCGAGTGATTATTCAGGGTTATTCCTCGCTGGAAGCCAGTGTTACCAGATATTATCTGGCAGATGACGGTTTTACTATCAATTTTGCTGGTAATAATGGTGACAGCCTGACGATCTTGAATACATTGAGTGGCAGTGTCGAAGATACAATTGAATCAATTTTATTTTCGGATGGAGTTATCTGGACAATGGCCGATGTGCTGACCTTGCTTGAAAACAATGCTCCGGTTGCAGAACGGGATGGTTTTTTCAGTACCGTACAAGGCCAACAAACTATTTTCACGCAAGCCGGTTTGTTGCGCAATGACTTTGATCCGGACGGCGATACCATTACGGTTATTTCCGTAGGCAATGCGACAAACGGGTTTGTGCAGCTTGATGAGAATGGTAATATCGTCTATACGGCGGATGCAAATTATGTTGGCGCGGCGAGTTTTGAATACACGATCTCGGACGGTAATAATGGGCTGTCAAGCAATGTTGTAAATTTACGGGTACGCCCGCCTGCAACCGCAATTGATGACATAGGCTTTAGTGTTGATGAAGACGGCTTCCTGACAATTCGCGCCGAAAGATTACTTGCCAATGATATTGATGGGGATTTGCTGATTTTATCATCAGTGATAAATGCAGTCAAAGGGACGGTAAGCTTGTCATCGACAGGCGATATTACTTTCATTCCTGATGCGAATTATAATGGTCTAGCGCAGTTTACCTATGTGGCCAATACACCTGCTGGTGGTCGGGCGGAAGCGACGGTGTTTATTAATGTAACACCCGTCAATGATGCACCAATTGCCAACAATGATAGCGGGTTCTCTACACTTGAAGATCAGGCATTTACGATTGATGTTTTGGATTTACTTGCCAATGACACGGATATTGACGGTGATATTCTAACCATTACCAGCGTTGTCGGAGATGCAAATGTTGCAGCGACCTTGCAAGATGACGGCACGATTTTTGTATCGCCCGCCGCGTTTTATTTTGGCGCGGCAACGCTAACATATACCCTCACGGATCCGAGTGGTGTAACAGACACGGCGAGCGTGACCATAAATGTTATTCCGGTCAATAACGCGCCGGAACCAGTCGATGATTATTTTGAAACGGATGAAGACACGCCACTCTTTATGTCCACCGACATTTTACTGGCCAATGATATTGAACGTGATGGTGATACTTTAACCATCACCAGAATGTTCGGGGCACAGGGCGGTAGGGTAGAGTTGTTTGCCAATGGCACTTTCCTGTTTACGCCACACAGCAATTTCTTTGGCCGTGGCGGCTTCTTCTATGAAGTTACGGATGGGCAAGGCGGCTTTACCACTGCTTACGTCGAAGTGCAGGTTAACCCCGTCAACGATGCGCCAGTGGCCGTGTACGAAAGCTATCGTGATGATCAAATTTTCTTCCTCAACGGAGTGGAAGACACACCGTTCACCATCGCATTTGCCGATTTAATTGCTAATGATTATGATATTGATAGCGCAACACTAACACTTGTTTCAGTAAGCACAGGCGTGAACGGTGTTCCGACGATTGATGCAGACGGCAATATCGTCTTTACGCCAGATTCGGATTATTGGGGCAGAGCCTCGTTCCGTTATGTTATCCGGGATGATGACGGACTGGTCAGCAGTGCGCTAGTCACACTTTATATTGAACCGGTTTCTGATGCACCGCCTGTAGCCAATGACGATAATTTCAGTATTTTTGAAGACGTAGCAACGGTCATTAGTGCTGCTGACATTTTGGCCAATGATACGGATATTGATGGTGATGAATTATCACTTATAGGCTTCTCAATATTCTCGAATGCGCTATTTTTACGCAATTCAGTGACGTTTACGGCAGAAGGTGATCTATTGATAGAAACACCTGAAAATTATAGCGGACCACTACAAATCCGCTATACGGTTTCTGACGGGGTTGACGGAACCGATACGGCGACGATTAACGTGACGGTCATAGGTGTAAATGATGCGCCAACAGCAGTGACGGATATGGCTTTCGCAACACTGTACGCGCCTATGGTCATCCGCATTTCCGATTTGCTGGCCAATGATTTTGATCTTGATGATTTAGGCGGCTTTATTCCGCCTCCTGGACCAGAATTTGTCTCGGCGCAAAATGCGACGATTGGCGAGATTACCTATTACGGTGACAACGAATTTATTGTCATTGAAATCCCCGATGCCTATTTTGGTGCTCTTGACCTTGAATACACGATTGTGGATCGTTTCGGTGCACAAGACGGCGGTATTATCAACGGCATGGTTTCTGATACCCGCGCCGAAATAATCACAGGATCAGAACGCCGGGACTTGCTAATCGGTACGCGCTTTGCTGAGACCATACAGGGGCTTGACGGTAATGATGACCTGTTTGGACGCGAGGGCGACGACATACTGATTGGCGGTGACGGTGCGGATAACCTTGACGGCGGTGTCGGCATTGATACGGCTAATTATGCGGGTTCGAATATCGGTATACGGGTTGATCTGGAAACCCGGCTTGGTCAGGGTGGTTTTGCGCAGGGCGATTTGCTCACCAGTATAGAAAACATTACGGGTACGGATTTTCGCGACCAGCTATTTGGCGATCTGAATACAAATGTTTTAATCGGTGCGGGCGGCTCAGATCTGCTTGATGGGCGCGGTGGTGATGATAATCTACGCGGCGATGATGGTGATGACACACTGATAGGCGGTCTTGGGGCGGATATACTGGATGGTGGCGCGGGCTTTGATACGGCTGATTACTCGGATTCCGTAGAGGCTGTATCCGTATCCCTGGTTTCTGGTACAGGCACGGGCGGGGACGCCAAAGGTGACACGCTTGCCAATATCGAAAACCTTGTTGGTACTTTGCTTGATGATACGCTTATTGGTAATGATCAAGACAATGTTCTAAACGGTGGTCGCGGTAATGATATTTTGCAAGGGGGTGCTGGTAATGATACGTTGATCGGCGGGCGCGGTGCGGATCAATTTGACGGCGGCGAGGGCGACGACATTGCTGACTATTCCGTATCTGCCGAGGGTGTCACCGTTGATCTAAGCGGCCAGACGGCTAGTGGTGGAGACGCTCAAGGTGATACTTTTACAAGTATTGAACGCGTATATGGATCTTTCCATGATGACATTCTGATTGGTGACACTGGCGATAATGTCTTCCGGGGTAATGAAGGTGCTGATGAAATTCGTGGTGGTGGTGGTTTTGATACGGCTGATTATTCGACGTCGGCAGACGCGGTTACTGTTAATCTGCAACTGGGTACTGGTATAGGCGGTGAAGCTGAAGGCGACACGCTTTTTGATATCGATATGCTTATAGGTTCTGCGAACGATGATACCTTTATCGGCAGTGCTGCGGATGAAGTATTTGATGGTGGTTTTGGCAATGATTTGCTCATGGGCGGGTTTGGCTCTGACCGTTACCGGTTCGGGTTTGATTCGACCAATGACACAATCACGGAAATTGGTGCCGCTATAGATATTGACCGGATAATAATGGGCCCGAATGTATTGACAACGGATGTATCCTTTATCCGAGAGGGCGATACACTCCTGATCGAGCTTGAGAATGATGACGGGTTCCTGATCGATACAATTACCGTCACGGATCAATTTATTAGCCGCGAACTTGGCATTGAAGAAATTGTATTTGCCGATGGTACGGTTTATGACCGTGATGATATTTTCGCACTTTACCGCAATGACCGCTTTAACGCCACCGATGATGTTGTGCGCTTTGCGGATGAGGACGTTGCGTTCTTTATTTCCGCCGATCTGTTGACGGAAAATGACACCGAGAATAATATCGACCAGCCGGTAATTTTGTCTGTGGGAAATTTTGTTAACGGCTCCGCCATTGTAGATGAGAACGGCAATGTCGTCTTTACCAGTGCGCAAGATTACTATGGCCTGGCCTATTTTGACTATACAGTTTCCGATGGCCGTGGCCGCGAGTCTACGGCGACAGTTGAGGTGGAAATACGTCCGGTTAATGACGCGCCGATTGCTGATGATGATGGTGTTTTTGATGTGCTGGAAGATATCAGTTTTGTCTTTACGATCGAGCAACTTGCCGGAAATGACATTGATGTGGACGGCGATAATTTATTCTTTGTCTCGGTCGGCTCGTTGCTTGATGAAAATGGCAATGCCATAGACTCTCATTACTTCACAATCACAAATAATTATTCTACGGTCACATTTAGAGGCGCTACTAATTATTTCGGCGCAGCCGGTTTTAGTTATACTATTTCTGATGCAAGCGGCGAAACATCTACGGCTAATGTGTTGGTTAACGTTATAGAGGTGAATGACGCGCCCGATACCGGGTCTGATAATGGTTATATAACCCGTCAGGGCGACGCCATCACCATTACCATCGCCGACTTGATGGCCAACGATACCGATGTCGAGGACGATCCCATACAATTTGTCTCGGTACAAAGCCCGCTCAACGGAACTTTGGAAATTGTCTATGATGAAACTGATCCTGAAAACCTGGTGGCAATCGCTATTATATTCACACCGGACGCCGATTTCCTTGGTGGTGCCTCGTTCACTTACACGATTATGGATAATCGCGGCGGTGTAACTATCGGGGCTGTTGCGGTCAATGTCATACCGCAAAACGATCCACCAAATGCCCGTAATGACAGTTACACGAATATTGCCGCGCTAAACGGTGTGGAAGATACGGTTATCATTATTGACCCTCTGGACTTGCTTGCCAATGATACCGACCCTAACGGCGATATTTTAACGCTGATGAGCGTCGGACAATTTGCGACCCAGGGCGATGTATATATTCGTGCAGACGGTATGATTGTCTTCACGCCATTTGCAAATTATAACGGTGAAGCCTCATTTACCTACACGGTTTCCGACGGGCGCGGTGGGGAAGATACGACGCGGGCCACTTTGCTAATCGCACCGGACAATGACGGACCGATTGTGGCAAATGACCATATAGTCCGTTATGAAGGTGGTAATTTTATTATCACGGCAGCGGAAGCCTTTGCCAATGATTATGACATTGATGGTGATGTCCTGTTCTTTGACAATTTCAGTATTGTTAGCGGTCCTGGAAACCTTTCGTTGACAAGAATTGGCGATAATCTTCAACTCAATGGCGTGGGCGCTGATTTCTTTGGTCAGATTGTCATTGAATATACGGCTGTGGACAGCAAAGACGCAGCTTCCGTCAACGGTGCACGAATTTATCTCACAATCCTGCCGCAAAGGGAGGGCGCGGTCGCGCTGGATATAACCAGAGACCTGTTGGAAAACCAGAGCATAACGCTCAGCTATGCTGAACTTCTGGGTTCTGTCACAAGCGATATCGAAGGTGATATTTTCGAGATTATTGATTTTGGCACTGTAGCTCTTGGGTCATATGTCCTGGGCGTCACGGAAGGTGTATTGCTGGCTAGCGAGATTGTCGAAGCGGCACCAGTGACCGTCCGCATTCCAGATAACTTTTTTGGCGATACGGGTCTGACCATAGCGGATGTGACCATTACATTGATTAACGGAGACCCACTACCCGCATGGGTGACATTAAACGGTACTGACATCACTGTCGATTTCCCGGATTACTATACCCAGTCGCTGCGATTATTGGTAAGTGGTATATTTGATACGTTTAGTTTTGAAAAAATAATAGAGCTGGTTCCGGGTAATGTTACCGATACCTATAATGGTGCGCTGACGGTTATTGATCCGGGCGACATCGTAATATACGCGGCGGACATCGCCACCACGCCTGAGATAGATACTGATTTTGTTTTTGATATTTTGTTGCAATCATCAAGTTTTCTTTCAGAAGCGTCTCAAGCCATTCTTGTTCCTGATGGTGCCAATCCGCCTACAGCGCAGTCGTTTCAGGTCGCAATAGTCAAAGCAGACGGAACAACAATTACAGGTTTGAGTGTAGATGCGCAGTATGAGGTTAATGTTCAGCTGGATAATGATGGAAATATTGTGGGCTGGACAGCCGGATTTACCCAATTTGTTGTCACTGGCGATATTAGCGATCTTGATCAACATGCTTTGTCAAATATTATCATTACGCTGACGACACAGTCCGGCACAGAGCTGACCGGTAGTTATGTATTGGTGCGTCCTTCGACAACAGATACAAGCCTTATCGACATTGACGGTGGCGACCTGGCGATTGCTATGGTCACAGCTGATGGTGCCAATAATACCACCCGCACTTTTGATGTGCCACAGGAAGTGCTTACGCCTGATCCGAATACGCCTGATGAAGCGGTAGTGCTTATGATTGCCGATATTACATTGGTATCCGCAAAACCATTGCCGTCTTGGGTGTCACTGATTGATAATGGCGATGGTAGTTATGCAATTTCCCTAACGCCGCCCGCAGATTTTGAAGACGATGGTCTGGAAGTCGTTGTGCGCGGTTATACCTATGTGTTATCGGTTAATGATGCCGCCTATCGGTACATTATCTACACTCCTGATACCGATACATCCGGAACAGATATGCTCACATATACTGTCACAGACAATGAAGATAATAGTGTCGAAAGCTCGGTTACATTTAATGTTATTGATCAAGACGTGGCGCCAGTTGCGACTCAAGACAGGTTTGATGTTCTTGAAAACGATGAAATATTTATCAGTTTCGAGAGCCTGCTTGAAAACGATACAGATGCCGACGGTGATATAATTCGTGTGTTATCAGTGCAGGATGCGCAAAATGGCAGCATTACTGTTGTAGCGGGTGGTGTGTTGTTTACGCCCGTCACCGATTTTGATGGTGGAGCGACATTTACCTATACAATAACTGACGATTTACATGGTGAATCTACGGCGCTGGTCACCGTCAATGTATTGCCGGGAGAAACACCGGACAATGTATTGCCGGGAGAAACACCGGACAATGTAGCCCCGATTATTGTTGAAGACCGCTTTACGGGCGTAGAAGACGAAACTTTGGTCATCACTATTGCCGATTTACTCGGCAATGATTATGATCCTGACGGGGACGTTATCAATTTTGCCAATGTGACACTAAACGGCATTAACGGCAATGCGGTTATCTTGTTTGGTGATGAAATTCATCTGTCACCATTTGGCAATTTCTACGGCGAAGCTGAGTTTTTCTACACAATTTCTGATGGGCAGACCGCCACACAAGGCTCGTTCTTTGTTGATTATACGTCTGTTAATGACGCGCCGACCGCGCTTGATGATAACGGCTTTGTCCTTGTTGAAGATGAAATCTTCACCATTGATCCGAGCATATTGCTGGCCAATGATTTTGATCTTGACGGTGATGTCATTGAATTTGTTTCGGTATCAAACGGGGTTAACGGCATTGTCAGCATGGTTGACGGGCAAATTGTCTTTACTGCATTTGCTGATTATTTTGGTAATGCCAGCTTCGATTATACAATCCGTGATGCGGCGGGCCTAACATCAACGGCCACAGTTAATCTATCCTTCACACCGCAAAGTGATTTGCCAACCGGCGTTAACGACTCTGGTTTCTCTATGGATGAAGACACGTCCATCACTATTGATATTGCAGTTTTACTGGCCAATGATTTTGATCTTGACGGTGACGCCATCAGCTTCGCTGGATTGGGATTTTCCAATGGCGTTGATGTTATGGATAACGGTGATGGGACATTGACAGTTACTGGTAGAAGTAATTTTGCCGGCCTGGCCACATTCAGCTACACTATTACCGTTCCGGACGGGCTTAGCGCTACCGCAACAGTGTCTATTGATGTATTTCCGATCAATGATACACCAACGCCCGGCAATGACGTGTACGCCACAACGGAAGACACATCCATTATCTTTCCAATTTCACAATTGTTGGTAAATGATACGGACCCGGACGGCCATGCCTTAACAATCACTTCATTTACTAACGGTGTTGGCGGCGTGGTGGTTGAGGATGGGGTTGGCAATCTCATATTTACTCCGGACGTTAACTTTAACGGCATTGCATCATTCACCTACACGGTTACTGACACGACTGGCGATACCGCAACGGCGACCGTTACGGTGAATGTTGCCGCCACCAACGATAACCCGGAACTGCTCATCCCGTTGGCAGACCAATCCAGTGATGAAGATAGTAATTTCATTTTCAGTATGCCTGAAAATGCGTTTACAGATTTGGACGGCGATACCCTGACGCTCACTGCAACATTAGAAGACGGCGCGCCGCTTCCTGCCTGGATCGTGTTTAACGGTGAGTTTTTCACGGGCCGCCCACCGCTGAACTTTAATGGAAGCCTGAACATAATTGTAACTGCGAGTGACGGTGAACTGTCCGTATCCGATACATTTATCCTAACTATTAGCCCGGTCAATGACGCGCCGACGCTGACCACACCGCTTGCCGACCAAACCAGTGATGAAGATACTGCATTCAGTTTTGACGTTCCCGCCGGGACTTTTAATGATGTCGATGGTGACACGCTATCGCTCACGGCGACACTGGCGGACGGCACGACGCTACCTATATGGGTCAATTTTGACGGCACAACATTTTCCGGTACCCCACCGCAAAACTTTAACGGCGCACTCGATATTATTGTTACAGCCAGTGATGATGAATTCACCGTATCTGCTAGCTTCACATTTACTGTCACTTCTGTAAATGACGCCCCGATTGTGGTAACGTCGCTGGCAGACCAAACCAGCGATGAAGATACCGCATTTAGCTTTGCAATACCAGTAGCTACGTTCTCGGACGCTGATGGTGATGCGCTAATCCTGAGCGCACTTCTTGCGGACGGCTCTGCTTTGCCAAGCTGGATGATATTTGACGACAGTACATTTTCCGGAACCCCGCCACAGGATTTCAATGGTGCTATCAATATTATTGTGACCGCGTCTGACGGCCAGGCTTCTGTGTCCAGTAGCTTTACTTTCACTGTGACGTCTGTGAACGATGCGCCGATTGTTGTAACACCACTGGGTGACCAGACTATTGATGAAGACAGCCCGTTTGATTTTGCTGTGCCCGTGGGTACATTCAACGACGCGGACGGCGATATTTTGACCCAAACCGCGACCCTTGCAAATGGTTCATCCCTGCCAGGCTGGATAATATTTGACGGTACGATGTTCTCCGGTACGCCGCCCCAAAACTTTAACGGTGTGTTGAATATTGTTGTTACGGCCAGTGACGGCGAAGCGAGCACTTCAAGCAGTTTCACGTTCACAGTGACCTCGGTCAATGACGCGCCTATTGCAAGCATTCCCCTGACGGATCAATCCACCGACGAAGATACCGCCTTTAGTTTCACGCTTCCTGCAAACAGCTTCACCGATGTTGATGCTGACAGCTTGTCCTTGAGTGTCGCGCTCGCGGACGGTACGGCAATCCCAGCGTGGATCAGCTTTGATGGTAGCACATTCTCCGGCATCCCGCCGCAGGACTTTAATGGCGATGTGAGTATTGTTGTGACTGCATCTGATGGTTCAGCCACAGTATCCAGCCGTTTCACCTTCACCGTGACTGCGGCTAATGATGTGCCAATTGTTGACGTTCCTTTGGCTAACCAATCCACCGACGAAGACACCGCCTTTAGCTTCATACTGCCTGCCGATACGTTCACGGATGCGGACGGTGATACACTCAACCTGACAGCAACATTGGCGGACGGAACGCCCTTGCTAACTTGGCTCGCTTTTGACGGTAGCACATTCTCCGGTACACCTCCGCAAGATTTTAACGGCGATATCGAGATTGTCGTCACGGCATCAGACGGACAGGCTACTGTTTCCAGTGGATTTACGTTTACAGTAAATTCCGTGAACGATGCACCGATTGTGGCGGTTCCTCTGGCTGATCAAAGCATTGATGAGGATACCGTATTTAGCTTCACGATTCCAGCAGACACATTTAGTGATGCTGACGGCGATACGCTCACAATCACGGCAACAATGAGTGATGGCACTGCGCTACCAACATGGCTGGTCTTTGATAGCAACACATTCTCAGGTACGCCACCACAGAACTTTAACGGCGATATTGGCATTATGGTAACAGCATCCGATGGACAGCAAACCGTTTCCAGTAGCTTTACATTTATAGTCAATTCCGTGAATGATGCGCCTATTGTGGTGGTACCACTTGCTGATCAAAGCACCGACGAGGACACCGCCTTTAGCTTCACACTTCCAACAGGCGTGTTTAGTGATGCGGATGGAGATACGTTGACAGTGACAGCTGTATTAGCAGACGGCACAGTCTTGCCAACATGGCTGGTCTTTGACGGTAGCATATTTTCCGGCACACCGCCGCAGGATTTTAACGGTGATGTTGGAATTGTTGTGACGGCGTCTGACGGAATGGCGAGCGTTTCAAGCGCGTTTACCTTTACTGTCAATGCGGTGAATGATGCGCCTGTTGTTGTAAACGCAATTGCCGACATTTTCACAGATGAAGACGAGAGTTTCATGGTCACTCTAGACGCGAATGCAATCACTGATGCAGACGGCAACGCGCTTATCTATACGTTGACCCAGCAGAGCGGGGCGGCATTGCCCGCGTGGATGATTTTTGACGGCACGACGATCTCCGGTACGCCGCCACAAGATTTCAACGGTGTTATAAATCTGGTGTTGACGGCCTCTGATGGTAGCGCTGAAATTTCAACCCAGTTTGACTTCGTGGTCAGGCCGATCAATGATGACCCGGTTGCCGTTGACGATATTATTGCCGCTACCGAGGATATTGTGCAGGTTATCTCTATTCTGTCTTTACTGGAAAATGATTTTGACACCGACAATAACAGCTTCCAGCTTACGGGTATTGCGGATGCGCAAAACGGCACAGCAGAGTTTGACGGGTTTGGCAATATTGTCTTCACCGCTGATGCCAATTTTAATGGTACGGCCAGCTTTACCTACACGGTCACAGATATATTCGGCGGCCAGGATCAGGCAACGGTGACGATAAATGTTGGGGCCGTGAATGACGCGCCGGTTATTTCCGAAATTTTGGTCGATCAAAAATTTATCGAAGATGCGGATATTTTATTCAATCTGCCCGTTAATGCCTTTACCGACGTTGAGGGCGATACGCTCACCCTGAGTGCGGCATTGGTAGGCGGTGCTAATCTTCCAGGCTGGCTGGTGTTTAGCAATGGCCAGTTCGCCGGCACGCCGCCACAAGACTTTAATGGTATATTGCAAATCGCTGTGACGGCTTCTGATGGTGCAAGCGAGACGGTTCAGACATTTGATCTGGTGATCGCTGCGCAAAACGATGCACCGCGTCTGGTTATGCCGTTATCAAACCGTTATGTGCTTGAGGACACACCATTTGCTATTACCCTGCAAACTGGAGCCTTCATTGATCCGGACAGCGATGAGATAACATTGACCGTAACATTGGCGGACGGTAGTGATTTACCATCATGGATCAACTTTGACCCAACCCTTGGCCAGTTTACCGGTACGCCGCCGCAGGATTATGCTGATGTGATAGATATATTGGTCACGGCATCCGATGGGTTATTAACCGTGTCTAACAGTTTCCTGTTTACGGTTGTCAATACCAATGCCGCGCCAGTTTTGGAAAATCCACTTGCCGATATCACCGTGACGGAAGACGACCCAATCAATATCGAAATCCCTGCTAATACGTTCTCTGACATTGACAGCGGCGAACTTATGCTTAGCGCACTTCTGTCCGACGGGCGGGCATTGCCGGAATGGCTCAGCTTTGAAAATGGTGTGTTATTTGGGCAACCGCCTGCCAATTACACAGACGAACTTGAGATCGTTATACAGGCATCTGACAGCATTCTCACTGTAGAAGACACATTTGTCCTCACGACAACACCTGTCAATGATGCGCCTATTGCCACAAATGACTACGGATTTATTGTCAATGCTGGTGGTGGCCTTGTTATTGAACTGGATGATATCTTGTTTAATGATATAGATCCGGACGGTGATGATATTTCATTCGTAGGTTTTGATACTGCTATATCGGGGCAAGTGTCCCTTACCAGTGAAGGCAATATTCTTTACACACCAGATGACGGATTCTTTGGTTTTGACCAATTTTCTTATACGATCACGGACGGCGAACTGGAATCTACAGCCACGGTCAATGTGCTTGTTGAGGATAATTTCTTTCAATATGATACTCCGGACACGGCTGGGTTAGACTTCCTGTTTGGCGACCTGTTCAGCCGTAATAGTATTTACGGCGGCGGCGGGGATGATGAAATAAGTGGTGGTAGTGGTAGTGATTTGATCTTTGGTGGAGGTGGGGATGATGAAATAAGTGGTGGTAGTGGTAGTGATGTGATCTTTGGTGGAGGTGGTCGCGATATAATCACTGGCGGTCTGGGTGATGATCTGTTGTTTGGTGGACGTGGACGTGATACATTCATATTCTCCACTGGCTATGGTGCCGATACAATTGCCGATTTTAATTCTGGGCGGGCAAGGCGAAATTTCTACATTGCCGGAGACCTGATTGAGCTTAATATCCACGGGTTGGATGATTTTCAAGATTTGCTAGGCTTTGCTACACAAATAGGCAGCAATGTTGTGTTTGACTTTGGTGATGGTGATATGCTGGTACTTAGCCACACTCGTCTGGCTGCTTTGGACGAAGATGCCTTTAGTTTCTTCTAGGTCTCAAGTGCATAATGAGCTTGGTATTTTGGGAGAATACAGTAGAAGTTGCGCAAATATTGCAAGGCGCAATGTCTAAATTTTCTCGAGTATTCATATGAACATGGTGCGAACTAAAATTGAAGCTGGTAAAGCGCCACTGCAACTGGCCATTCGTGCAGCGAAAGCCGATTGGATTGGCGTGGCGATTTTTAGTGCCGCCATCAATATTTTAATGCTCACTGGCCCGATTTTTATGCTGCAAGTCTATGACCGGGTGCTAACCAGTCGCTCCATTCCGACACTCATGGCGCTCTATATATTGATTGTCGGCTTGTTTGGATTTTTAGGTATTTTTAATTTTTTTAGAACACGGGTACTGTCGCGCGTTGGCTATAGAATTGATGCCGACATGATGGTGTTAGCACAAAAAATGCGCATTTTTCAGGGGCTTAACGAATCCGGCCCGAAAATGCAGCCCGTTGCCGATCTTGGTCGGGTGCGTCAGTTTATCGGCAGTACTGGCCTTATGGCACTGTTTGATCTGCCGTGGGTACCACTTTATATTGCCGTTGTGTTTTACATGCATGCTTGGCTTGGCTGGCTAACGGTTGGTGGCGTGATTTTCATTACTTTGTTCACTGTAATTAATGAAGCTTTGAGTAAAAAACCAATAGCTGAGTCGACCCGGTGGGATGTCGAGAGTAGCAATTTCTCCGAGAGTGCCCGCCTCAGCGCCGACGCCGTTGTTTCCATGGGTATGATGGGGAATGTATTGGCATTTTGGGAGCGTTTACGTCTCAATGCGCTGAGTGAAAGCCAGCGCGCCGCTAAATCCACCGAAGTGTTGATGTCAGCCTCAAAAGCGATCCGTATGTTGCTTCAATCCTCAATTCTTGGGCTGGGTGCCTATCTGGCCGTCTACCAAATCGTGACTCCCGGTACTATGATTGCCGCATCAATTATAGGTGGACGGGCTCTTGCACCGATTGATCAAGTGGTGGGCAGTTGGCGTAATTTTGTTGGTGCACGGCAGGCCTATGCCCGCCTCAATGTGTTGTTGAGCGGCAAAGGTGAAGCGCCTGACCTGATCACATTACCAAAACCAGAAGGGCATTTAAGCGTTGACAATGTTGTGAAAATGGCTCCCTCCGAGGACGGCGGTGATCGAGGCATTATCCTTCAAGGTCTGCATTTTTCGTTAGAGCCTAGTGACGCTCTTGGTGTGATCGGGCCGAGCGCTTCGGGCAAAACCAGTCTTGCACGTCTGCTTACTGGTTTATGGCTACCCGATAGAGGCTCAGTACGATTGGACGGAGCCACGTATGATCAATGGGACAGTGACCGCCTTGGTGAGCATATCGGTTATCTTCCGCAATCAGTCGCGCTCATGCGCGGCACGATTAAGGCCAACATTGCCCGCTTTGATCCAGAGGCCAATGATGAAGATGTAATTGTAGCAGCAAAAACAGCAGATGTTCATCATCTAATTATGGCTTTGGCTGGTGGCTATGATGCCGTTGTAGGTGGCGGCACTGTATTATCGGGTGGCCAAACCCAACGCATTGCACTGGCGCGAGCGATATACCGGAAACCGGCTTTGATCATTCTCGACGAACCAAATTCGAACCTGGACGCGGAAGGGGATGACGCTTTGACAAAGGCTATCAAGTCCTTACGCGAAGCAGGATCAACCATAATTGTTATGGCACACAGACCAAGCGCAATCGCGGCCGTCAACAAAATATTGATGCTAAAGAATGGTCAGCAAGTTGAGTTTGGCCTCAAGAAAGACGTTCTTAATAAAATGACCAAGGCAGCAAATGTGGCTATTGCGCCGCCTGTGAAAGGGCAAGGTCAATGAACGGTAATACCGAAAAAACAATGGTAATGGCACTGGGTATGCAGCCATTACAGACGAAATCAAAAGGGATTTTGTGGATCGGAATTTTAATGTTTTTGTTCTTGTTTATAGGGGTAGGGGGATGGCTGTATTTTGCCAATATTCAGGGTGCTATTATCGCCTCGGGGCAAGTTACAGTTAGTGGTAAACCGAAGACAATCCAGCATTTGGACGGCGGCATTGTTGCTGAAATACCTGTTGTCAGTGGTGACTTCGTTGAGAAAGGCGATATTATTTTACGTCTGGATGCAACCCTGTTAATGACCAATTTTGATATCTACAAAAACCGGTTCCGAGAAGCGGTATCGCGACGTGACCGTTTGCAGGCCGAGCGGGATACCCGAGAAACTATTCGGTGGGACGATGCTCCGTTCAAGGCACTTGATTTTGAACCCGGGGACGAATTTAGACACGGTCAACGCAACATATTTATGGCCCGTAAGGCCACAATTAAGGGTCAATCCTTGCAGTTGCGCCAAAAAAATGAGCAATTTTACAATCAGATTAGCGGCCTTGAAGCGTTGCGGCGTTCCAAAGTCAATCAGTTGAATATTTTAAAACAGGAACTGGGTGGCCTCAAAACCTTGCAAAAAGAGGGTTATGCGTCTGACAACCGGGTGTTTGTTGTGGAGCGGCAGATACAGGATCTGTTTGGCCTTCGCGCCGAACACACTTCGGAAATTGCTCGCGTCAGAAACTCTATTATTGAAACGAAAATTCAGATACTGCAAATCCGCCGCGAGTTTGATCAAGCGGTGATAACCGAACTTCAGGAGGTTGAGCTTAATATTAAAGATTTGGAACAGCAAATCATCGCTACGGACCAACAGCTCAAGCGGATTGAAATCAAGGCGCCCGTATCTGGTATTATTCATGAGCTTAGTATTTTTACTGTTGGCGGCGTGATTGGTCCGGGCGCGCCGGTCATGCAAATCATTCCTCAAGGACAAAGTATGGAATTTGAGGTAAATGTAGAGCCCCAATTCATCGATTCAGTGTATATCGGCCAAAATGCCAGTGTGTTGTTTTCTGCGTTCAATACCCGCACAACTCCTCAGCTTAATGGCAAGGTGGTTTTAATTTCGGCCGATACGATTGTTAACGAAGAGGGGAACTTGTCGTTTTATAAAGTGATAGTAGCTGTCCCGGATGAAGAATTGGATAGGTTAGGCGACCTCACACTGGTTCCGGGTATGCCGATTGAAGTGTTTATAACAACGAAAGACCGCTCCCCGCTGAATTATCTGGTCAAGCCTTTGAAAGACAATGTAAAGCGGGCTTTTCGCGAAGAATAGCCTTATTGTTTAGCCTGGTGTGTTATCAGGTTAAGGTAAATTTCATCAGCAGAGAACCGGTCCCTGTTTGGTCTGTCTTCATCATTAAGCATAATAATAATACCGTCCATGACCTTGTTCTCTTTGCTGCGGCGTGAAGAAAACATATTTTGCTCATTTTTGTTTTGCAGGAAATCTTCTAAGTGCCTATCCAGCGCTGGCTGGAAAAACTGAAATTGGGTGTCAGCGATATCAGCTTACTGCCAGGAGAATAATAATCCATATGCACAACTGCGAAGCTATCATATCCTGCTTTTGTAAACGGCGGTGCAATACTCGTTCACTGTAGCGAGGGTATTGTGTCCTCGCGGGCGGTGTAAAAGTCGTCCATTGTCGCCCTTTTATTTTTCAGGAGGGC
>JAODAI010067669.1:0-11965 GCA_027575025.1 Scotoplanes globosa | reverse complement strand
GTTGGCCAATGACGCGGCTGTTAGTTAGTGTATTCTTCCTCACCCCTTGTTAGGGATACACGAGGTAGAGAGAGAGAATGTCAATGGCATTAATCTCACTGAAGATGGAAGTTTGAATTAATCATTACCAGGGTCCTACATGCGCAGATCCAGGGTGGGGGGCGCCCCCCCCCCTTTTTTTCACTTTCTTGCATAGATGTTACACAATTCACCGATAATTCCATTACACAAATGTGTAGGGCGCCCCTTTCTAAACATCCTGGATCCGCCACTGTCCTATATCCAAACAGACTGGTCCATAAATACGTTATAAATGTTTAGTGTCTGCTCCATTGAGCTCAAGGATACGCATATTGTGGACGGTAGTATGTGATAGACATATAGGCGTATCCTTCTGTGGGTCCGTAACTATACTCTACGGCAATCGACTTTCGTGGTTATTTGGCATGTCGTCCCGAAATGGTTTCAGTTCTTGAAGGTGGTCAGCTGTCGTTGTACACGGGTCGTTTATGCTACGCCGATACGACACGGCTACCACCGTATCCGTAGTTGTTGGGACGCCATACGAGTTGCCGTTGGTGTTTGTTGTTCGGCGTGTCGTTCTCTTCGAGTACTCGTCAAACCTGCTCAGACGTCGCTTGATCGCTTTCCGCACCTGTGAAGCATAGGAAAAATCAAAATGACACACAATGATTAATTATTTTGAGGACCTCCTTATTTGTTTGTTTGTTTGTTCGTTATGGTTCTCTCTTGCATGAGGCGAGCGCAAACGCACATTTAATGCATATAATATTGGGATAGCATATATCAAAATTTTCAAGTATCAAGTATTTTTCAAAATTATCACAATCGCTTATGGTTTATCGATTATGGGTATATAATAGTCGGGTGAAACGAGTAGGTGTGGTGAAAGGACATAGTACGTATTCTGTGGGGAGAAATTAGTTTGGCGCCATAATAATAATAATAATAATTACGTTATTTATAATGAGGGTAGCTTGGTTTGCCGACGCTAATCTTCCCCAAGGCCCCCAAGGCCCTGATAAAACAAGGCATTCATTGTGCGCAAAGCGCCGAAAATATGGGATGTCCATGAGAAATTCACTCCACATAATCAGTTGATCTATAATACTCGTCCTGTCAGCAGGGCGTTGCAATTAACTACATGCAGCTGTTGTCTGTACAAACACTCAACTACTGACACTGGCAGTGAGATAATCACTACACAGTGATGCTGCGGGGAGGGTGAAAGTTCTCTCTACTTCATTGAAGGCCAAATCCATTAAAACGGAGACCGTAGTTCTACACATAATTATCAGAGAATGAAGCGAGATACCAACATTGTTGCGCTATCCAATAATAATGGCGACATGAAGATATGTAACAGAGCTATCATGACATATCCAGCTTCATAGTATTGTTTGCATGTTATTCGCCCACGTTATGCTAAACAGACCGTAATAGTTCGCCGACAGATAGTAAACACAGAAGCAATTAACCACGGATTCAGAGATAAACGTTATAATGTCGATATGATCCTTTCCATTCGCCAATTGCAAGATAAGTGCCGAACAGGATAAACCACTTCATATGCATGGCCTTCGTCGACCCCCACATTGCTTTTGAAATTCAATCTATTAATCGTCTCATTATCGGCTGCCTACCAAAGTTACACAACATTATAAAATGTTTCCATAATGGCATGCGGAATACAATGTAGTATATGATGAATCAACATCGGATGCATTTGAGGTTTGCAGTGGAGTAAAACAGGGTTGTGTCCCCCCCCCCCCATAACAATATTTTTTATCCTTTCGGCTGAAGCACGCATTTGATCCTACGTACGGAGAAGGAAACTACCTGCGCACAAGATGAGATGGAAAGCTGTTCAACATAGCAAAACTAAAAGCCAAGATAAATATGGGAAAGACATGATCAGAGACATACTGTTTGCATATGATGCCGTAATAGCCACTCAGACTGATGGAAGATCAGCTACATACCCTCTAGACCATATTTTCCACGGCATTCGGCCTGATCATCATTATCATAAAAAGCATCATGTGTCAGTATGTCACTCACCTTCTATCAATTCATATCAAAGAAAATGACCTGGAAAGCGTAAGACAATTTTGGATCCACTGATCAGAAAACCTGTCACCCAATACCGAACTTAGCAAGCACACCGACAGTGCTGCAAATACCCCGACAATGCTAGAAAGACGTATATCTGTATATGGGAGAGAACACGAGACATACGATGTATATCATGATGGTCATTTATAAGGCACGTGTTCCTATGCGCTCTTCTGTATGGCAGCGGCGAATCCTGGACCCTGTACAGAAGTCAGGAAAAAGAGATTGAACGCCTTTCACATGTGCTGGTGAGTGGTGAGACGCATTCTCGGGATTAATTGACAAGACAATGATACCAATAACGCGGTTCCGCTCACTAGTGCTGGACTTACCACACTATTCATTATTCTCAGACAGCACCGTTTTCAATGTTCGGTCACGTAGGCTATATCGTATGGAGGATGGTATACTCTCAAAAGATGACTTCTACTGAGGATCTCCAGCCAGTTAGTTAGAAAGAGATCGGGAAAGAGATCCACCGGCCGGACATAGTCGCTACAAAGACGCATGCAAGAGCGACACGAATTAAGCCACAGGTATCCACGTGTCGATATAGGAAAAGTCAGTCAGCAATATAAGTGATTGGAGAGAGTAGTTGACCATTGGACTGAAAAGGGGGGAGAACAAACGACATAGGCAAGAATGCAGAGGAAAAGTGTGACAGGCGTAAGGAAAGTCAGAGTCTATCCACTCACCTTTGCCATAATTGAACCGGTAAATCATTTTGATGTTGATCTTTACAACAACCGAAGGCGATACGATACGATGTGTTACAATTAACATAGTGCGCTACTCCAAAGTATGTAAGACCGACGCGCACCTACGAGGAGTGTGTGCTGATTGATCAGTTGAAAGAGACAGACATGAACATTGTCTGGTTAAAGATTTGTAAAATTGCACTGTCAATACGTACTGTATACGTCGTTATAGAAAGGTGTGTTGGTTGGATACTCGCGTGGTGGGGGAAGCGATAAATAATTAATATTATCTAGTTTCCCTCGACGTAGCTCAGTTAATATTTTACAACATATTCCAAACCAAAATGATGGATATTTTGGGCGAAATAATATGGATATTGAATGTGCCTTAGACACCACAAAATATCAAATGAAGTATATGAACATACAATCTACTAATAACTGTTATAAAGTAAAACTAGCTCTCAAACGATATATATGATTGGCATACCCCCTTTTAGCATATATAATATTATAGCCTAATAAATGTGTCAATACAAGTTTATATTTTTGTCCTATTCAGGTGTACCTGCAAAGTCGTTCTTACTTCTGGGTCTGGTATTACCGCTCTGCTCTGCAACATACCGTGCCTACCTGTACGCCGCCTTCCTTCAATACCACAGAGTCACAATTCATTCCAGACTATCCGTCTGCTTTTCCGCCCTAGCCACCATCCAATGGGCGTACTTCATGTACCTGGTGCTTCTCTGCAGAAAATCATTTGAGCGCCAATTCATCTTGGTTCAGCGGTTCATTGAGCGTCACCAGGGCGAGCTGGACAACTGTCGTCAGGTATTGGCCCATGTCACGCAGGACTTCAACTGCTTCAGAACGTTCGCGTCAGTGTTCATGAGGATCACCGTGCCGATTTTTACCTGGTCCATAACGACCACAATCACGTGGCAGTATCTCATCCTGACCAACATGTGTCCCGACGACGATATGAGTGACGACTACAAGATTCAGATGCTAGTAACCGGGCTGATGTGGCTGCAGATCCTGTCCTTCATCACGTTCGTGGTCTGGGCTGTGGGCGGACTGGACGTGTCGTACATATGGTGTCAGTTTCGGGCCCGGATCGTAACCACTCGGAGGAGTTCGGCTCCCGTGTTCTGGGACAGCTTGATCCTGTTCATGGACGACATCTACGGCGAGGCGGAGGGCATAAGTATTATGATGGTATTCTCGGTGCTGGGTTTCTTCATGGCACTTAAGCTGGGGGACGATCAACATACCACGTATTTCAACGGTATGGACAATAAATGCAATTTGACAAATTTAACGTCAACGACAATCCTGCCGGAGTGGTAACTTATCGACCTGATGGAAGCGTAATTTTGTTGTACAGGCTACCCCAGGGTAATTTGCATAAAATAGATTAGATTCTGAAATTTTCGAAAAATGTCAATGGATTAGATAACTGCATGTTAGGGTTAGCAGTCTAAATCAAGTATGGTCCCCTTTGAGGGAATCGGCATCGGTCTTTTATAATAGCCTACGACTTCAAATTATTGAAAAATACAACAGAAAGTGGTTTCTGAAATATGTGGGGGTCGACCACTTTCATCGATGTGATTGGTCAATTATCAAATTAAACCTGGTGTAGCCTAGATAATTAAATTATGCCTGCTGGAACGTAGCGGCCGTGGATGCTTATTTAACTTACCCGGACGTTAGGCGACCATGCATGTAAGCGAGCGCATGGTCACAATGATATTACCAATATCGGCATTAACAAAACGAGTAAGTCTCATCAGGCTGCAGTAATATTCAGTAGGTACGTTTACAAAATCCGCCAGGAATAAAATAGAACAACTCATCTACATATACGCTTAAATTTTATCAGAGTCGTAGCTTTCTGTCCGATTAATAACATATATAGCCTCAGCACAGATTTTATATGTTTATAGTACAGCTTTTATAACGCCCAAAATGTATATATTTTTAATTAGGCCTACGGATAAAATCATAAAAAAATATTAAAAGCAACTCCAGGCTATATAACCTCGGCGTTGTAAAGGGCCAGGAAATGTATTCCGAATCAATCAATTGGAATAAACATTCGAACCCTGTAAGATACATAGGTCAAGGTTCAAGTTTATTCACATATGATACAGTAACACATTTTTTTTACAAATTGTGACATAATTAAGAACATATTATGGACACCAGAAAAACGCACGGTGCAATGTTTATCAAGGCTGGTGCCCAATAATGAGGAAAATGGATAAATATATACAAAGAGAAAGAAAAAGAGTGTCTCACAGTTCTGTATCGTATAGTTAATGCGCTATACAGATATACTGTTGTCGAAAAAATACGATATTTGAGCACTGTAAAAACACATTGGTCAAATTTGACCAAGTCTTGGTCAACTATGCACCGAACCACAATTTCCCATTGAAATTGACAATAGTTTACCCATTATTGATGAAATTTGACCATTGTGTATGCAGGTAACGGTTAGCTATGCACCAAACCAAATATTTTCCAAATTGCAATGGGAAATTGCTCATAAAGTTTGACCAAATTTGGTTCGGTGCATAGTTGACCAAGACTTGGTCAAATTTGACCATTATATTTTGCAGTGAGCCCTTGGGATCTGAGACGTGTCCATATTTATCACACACGACTGAATTGAATCGCAACAGGCCTCATTATTTAATTGTATGTCTTATTATCTGCACGATTCACCATATAACCACTAATTAATTGCACTTACAAACAGTAATTACCGAGATACGAACAAACCGTTTAACCAAAATCATGTTTTCTTTTAAATTATTTAATAAGGATGACCTATATTTTATGAACGCTTCACATATTTAGATTATCTAGTAATGTATATAATATTAGATATTAGAAGTTATATATCTATAATTGGTCTACAATTTTCTTAATAGGTATGGGTACGATTTACGAACAAATTTTAGGTTAATATTTTAGCTTGCTACATGCAGCTATATGGGATATTTGTATATTATTGTAAAGTCTCACATGATACAGGACCCATAAGTCTTCTGTAAACAGTCCTTCCAATCATGGAACCATTACCAGTGGTCCAACAGCTTTAAGTGGTCTACTACTCCCCCCTTCTACACGGTTACCCATGATACATTCATCCAAACACAATGTAGCATTATGATAACACAGCACTCATTCGGACGGTACAGTGCATGTCACCAAACACTCCTTAACTGTTAGACAAATTGGCAATTTCTCACGAAAATCCAACGGATGATACATCTTTTTAATTATCCATGAGAAGTCGACACACAAGCCGGAGTTGCATCTCTGAATTTGATTGCCCTGGCCATCTTTACAGTCTCGTTAATCCCCATTTCCTGTCCACGAACAATTATGTTTGTATAGAGCCTCAGGCAATTCCCCATTGGATTGCTGTCATGGTACAATGTACAGCATAGTGTATACTTGTGTATATATAGTACACATACTATGGAAGTATCACATAATAAGACAACCAATTGAGGCCACTGTGGACTGCATGAACCTGACATGATGCATTGTGTGTTGTTCTGGTCTTAGCCCATGTCATACTTCGTGCCCCGTGTCAGGCTTCGTGCTCAAAATCCAATGTGTAATGGACATGGCATGAACCATTGGATCACTAAACGGCAGCTCTAACCATTGACCCACAACACCTCTCATAGCAGTTTGTCTACACTCTAAAAACATCACGGTTATATTGACCAGAATCGGGGTCATATATCATACACACATATCCTGGTTAAACTAAGAACCGATATTCCTAGTTAAATGTTTAAAGTTCTTGTTAATACTGTTTTAATTAACCAGAAAAGTGTTAATTTTAACCAGGAATGTGTTTTATCGTAACCAGATAATGTGTAGATGGTATATGACCATGTCCTGGTTACGTGTAACCAGTGTGTTTCTAGAGTGTATATGGAAGGCTTTATGCGACTCATAAAACATGTATGTTGAAACGGCTAGGATCAATCAATAAATCTAATGAATAGATAAACAATAATTTAATAGCCCACCTTACTTTAGTCAAGTACACCCGTGATTGTATAGAATGTAACAGTTCATCAAGTCATGTACTTTAAAGTCTGCTTACCTTGGTTTGGTGACTTATATTCTCAGTTGTATTTGTCATTCCTGGAGCTAATACATAAACGATACCGACAAATGACGCCATGATCACCAGGACCACAAGGACGGCACCAGCCGTGAACCATTTCGCGTTGCCGGTCTGCTTCACCTATCGAGATATTTATTTAATACAAGTATTATATCATAATAGTGATGGATAATTATATCATCTTACTAGTGACACGGTAGAGATCTTGTAGTTAATTCCAGGCAATCCTATAATGCGCGGGTGCATGGGTGTGTGCGTGGGTCTTGCGTCTGGGTGTATTCTTGCGTGTGTTTTTGCGTGCAAAACATTTTGTCTCGATCCCTCACAAACCGCTTATTCCGATTTTTGAAAAAGTTGTATGGAGATGTACTATGTTAATAGACAGTAGAGCTAATACACTTACTCTTATCTAGGACACGTGCCAAAATAACCGCTCAAACTGAGCACAGATTCGAACTCGGATATCACTATCACAATCTTGGAGCCCTTTTACCCATATCTTGTGCAAATAAAGCTACCTCAAAAGAAGTCGAAGTATATCACCATGCTGAGTATGAGCTTTATCAAAGTTTTAGTTTTTAATATACCATGTTTAAAAGGCACGCGTCAATAAGTTCAGTATTTATCCTCCATTGACCTCAAATGACGTATAACCTCTATCAAACATAACACAAGTCTTGTATACATTGGGGTCAACCGTCATGCCAAGTTTGCATTATTTTAATCCCCCAAAGTACTAAGTATAAGATGCTTATTGTACATAATGCTTTGAAGTCTGATGAGATCACAAATCAAGAAAAATAGTTAAATACGATAGGATTTATTTCAATTTACTATTTTTCAGTTTAATGTTAGCATATGTCATTGCTATAGACCAATATTGTGGATTATTTTAATATTATCTGAACATCATTTAGTGTAATACGCATTTTTTTTAAATTAAATTTAGGCCACGTCCATTTAAATTGATCACGATATTGAACAGTCAGTCACCGTCTCCCAATAATTCAGCACCTGTAAAGGTGATGAATAAAATAATTCATCACCTGCAAGTGCTGAATAATTCAGCTCTTTATGCACTGAACTAGCACCTCAGGTGCTAATTAGACATGTCAGCACTCATTTATTAGCACTTCAGTTTTTTAGTGTACATATTTTATCCGTGGCGGAGAAGGGTATGCTATCATCTGACAATATTTTTTTTATAGAATTTCTTATTTTTTTATTATAATGTTTTTCTCCATTTTTATTTTTCACCTTCTTCACCCCCCCCCCCCCATATATATGGGATCTACCCTTCTGACAAGATGACAATAGTCCAAAAGTGTGGTACAAAAGGATTCCTTGTAATCATTGTATTGTTTATATAGGCTACTATTTTCGAAAATAATGACTAACAACAGACTTTGACATTTTAGTAGCGGACATAAGTTTCCGGAAATTAATTATAAATATATGGCATCACTAATTACAGTTAACACTGGACGGTGCTTGTTTCAGAAAGTGTCCGACACGATTAATTATATTACGATTGTCGAAACAAAATAAATTTATATAGCATAATAGTGTGCTAGTGTATTCAATTGTTTGTCATATTTCTTGGTGATCGTACATATTTTGTAAGTTATAATTAATGTATGGTTATCTGACCGTATTCAAATAGTGGTATGACGCATGATTCCATTTTAGGACATTTACTAATTATTCATGATCGTTGTTTTAGTTTAATTTGTACGGTAACTAATGATATACTATTATCTATGCAGATTAATCATATATTGACTCAAAACACTGTTACTTTTAAATTCCAAAAAGTTTATTTCATGTACTTGGTCATTTGAAAAACAGATTGTTTTTTATTATATTGATAAAACTAAGCTCTTCTGTTTAGTATCCCGATGGAAAACAGCCAGAAGTCATGCCTTTTCCATTAATTGTATAAACAATGTGTATAGAAAACGGTGAATGTATCAAATTATTTCATGTTGTAAAAAATGTTCCTGTGTAATAAATATAATAAATTAAATATTTAACATACCATAATTTGCTAATGCTATGCAATGTTCATAATTATCGTCATCCACCTATAATGTTTTCCACTATGGAAAAACTAAATGTATATAATTATCCTGATAAGCCCATAATTAGTACAATGGCGTTCAAATACTAAATGACATGGAAGTAAATGTTTTGCATTTGCAGCTGGAATAATGTAATTAATTACCTGAGAGTGTAAAATCGTGTGATAGAGCTGACACATTTAAAGAGGCTCTATATTATAACTCACATAATTTATGTTATGCATCGTTGAATGGAACCAGTGCAATCTTTTAACCCATATAGCATGAATTATTCTACCCCACTGTATTCATCCGACATTCATCGTAGATATTCATATAATAATAATAATACTAATGAGACTTATAAAGCGCCAATTCATCCAGCTGTAGGTGCTGTACATAGAAATAATGTGTGAAAAATATATACATATATATATACATTTACTTAATTGATTTAACATGTTTTTTTAAATAAGTAAGTTTCATTCAATTTGTATGTGGACTATTCCATAGAGAAGGTGCAGCATATGCAAAACTCATCATCCCATAAGCCTTAGTAAACGGCACATGAATAAGATTGGTCAGCTGAACGTAAATCTCTGACAGGAATATAAAAGTATAACAAACTGAAAATGTACAGCAGTTGATGTAAATGAACTGCCCGAAATACAAGCAAAATATTCTTAAAGTTAATTATATTAGTAACAGGCAACCAATGCAACTCATTCAAAATGGGGGAAATATGACAGCTCCTGGGTTTTCTCTTCACAATTCGTGTTGCAGTATTTGGAATTATTTGGAGCTTTTGAACTTTACAATCAGGAAGTTTGAAAAGCAGGGAGTTAATCAAATATTAGCGTGACGTAACAAAAGCATGAAGAGGAATTTCACTTGTTTTGTCATCAAACAACTTCCTCATAAGAACAATATTTCCAAGTTGCCAATTGACAATTCTACAAAGATTAACAATATGCTTATCAAAAGTCATATAAGTATCAAAAATAGCACCAAGATTTCAAACTGTGTTGGAAGGACAAAATGTGTCAGATCCCACAGTAAGTAATGGGAGATCATGCCCAATATGTGAGAAACGTGATTGCAAAACAATGAACTCTGTTTTGCTGCAGTTAAATTTTAATTGCATGGAAGTTAACCAGATATATACATCAAATATACACTCTTCTATCTTTTTATATGCCATGTTAATATTAATCTTATCAAAAGCAAGATATAATTATGTGTCATCACCATAGTAATGAAACTCAATATCGTGAAGTCGATTAATGTCACTAATACCAGACATGTATATAATACATAAAATCGGGCCCAGAACAGAGCCTTGAGGAACCCCAGTTTTCAGAGAACGGTATGAAGAGAAATAATTATCAATCTTAATTTGTTGAAAACGATCAGTAAGGTACGAGTTGAACCAAGAAAGAGCAGAACCGGAAATTCTTAATTTAGGTGGAGTAATTTTGATAATTTATAGTATCAAAAGCAGAAGATAAGTCAAGCATAACCCGTAGGACAGACTTCCCATTGTCAATATACATTGTAATATTACTATACACATAACTCAGAGATGTTTCAATGCCATGCCCTAATTTATATGCAGATTGAAAATTTTCAAACAGATTATCCTGCTACAAATGATCACAGAGCCTCGAAGCATGCAATGATATGTTCAAGAGTTTTGAAATAAAACTCAAATTGGAAATAGGACGATAATTTTTAGGCAATTCTGATCGAGCGCACATTTCTTAAGAATAGGAGTAACATGAGCAAGTTTCAGATTAGGAGAAACAATCCCTAATTTCATAGAATTATTAATGATTAAAGTGATAAGTGGTATCAATCCGGGTAAAGCAAGTTTTAAAAGCCATGTAGGTATAGCGTCATGTTGGCAAGATTTGGAAGCAGATTACATAATAATTTTGGAAATCTCTTCATAAGTAGCTAAATCGAACATACTTAAAACTACTCCATGTGACTGGATGAAGTCGGTATCGACAGATGGCTGATTCAAATTTAAATTATTACAGAGTGAATCGATCTTTTCACAAAAGTAATTGCAAACCGATCAGCTAAAATAGCCTTACAAGAATGATCAGAAAGTTTAACAGCCTCCTTTTTATTAGTTAGGGAAGCAACGGTACTGAAAATTTCTTTAAAGGAGGAAGTATTCTTAATTAATAATTCATGGTCTACGTAGACACCTGCGTTAAAATGAGTTGCATGTAACTAACCCAACGTCACGTTTTCCTAATTACCACGTTGAACTTGTACACGTATTTAATATACAGTGATGCACAACGGTAGATCGGATATTATGTCGGCATTCTTCATTTTGAGATATTATTAACATCATATTTTCTTGATTTTGATATCAATATAAAGCCAATTGTATCCTCTTTCTTTCGACACTACAAGGTATCTCCAAAATGACCAAGGACAGACACAATAACTGCTCCGCCATGGTGCATTAATAGTCTGATATAGCTGGTATGTAATGATGGGAATAACATAAACTAAACGGATATTTAGTTACTAAAATTGTTTTGCGGGAGCCTGAAGATATATATAATAGATGAGAGAGAGGAGTATTGGGACGGCTGTCAACTTTCACGAAAAGACCATGTGATGTTTCCGATCCAGCAAATCACATAGTACTATTACTGGATATGATGCCTGCCTGCCATGATTTTGTAACCTTAAAACCATTTATATGTCATTAACAGACAAAAGATTGCTTGTTTTGACATGTCACATTCTCTATTGCAGATGTTCGAGCTCTCCCTGAACTGTCCCATTTTTGTATTCTACCACAGCACATCTCTCTCTACCTCATGTATCCCTAACAAGGGGTGAGGAAGAATACACTAACTAACATCCGCGTCATTGGCCAACGC